>OZ024712.1:14024475-14045049 GCA_964016945.1 Microplitis deprimator
AAGATAGATAAAGGGGGACATTTTTAATAATTATATGTAAGAAGTAACAGTGTACGCTCGAATAATAAGAAATAGTACTTACTTTTGAGGTAGTTTTTGCTGATACACTTTGAGACTTGAAAATGATTGCACTCGTATTATGCACTTTTTGTAAGAACAACGGTAGTGTTAGCTTTGAAAAACTAGGCAGACTGATGCATATGGCTGCGAGAGTCACCCAATCGACTCTTTATTCCCCCACTTAGTTGCCGAAAAAAAAACGAGTTTGGACTTGTCGTATGACGTAAAAAATGATGTAATCGGGTAAAATGACGCAATTGAGGATGTTCATATTACCCCACTTGGTTTGAAATATGAGCTTAGTAACGGTAAACGACGCGGAAGGTAATGAAATCATTAAAGCATTAGCGCAGCTTCATTTCCCCCACTCTACCTCACAAAAAAATAAGTTCAGACACGCTGAATGATGTTATCCGCTAAAAAGAGGGGTGGAGGAAGGAATAAACCGCAAGATGGCAGTGACATCGGGGCTTCTCGCAAGTGCTCGTCCTACACCCTGTTTAAATTTATAAATCCTGCAAATGATCTTCATATAAATACATGTCATGCTATTATCAGAGCTGGTATACGGTAAGGTATCAGCTCTGAAGATAGTGTGATAGTATTTTGCATCATACACATGAAAATTGACTGCTGGTCGATAAATTGTTACCAAGTGACGGTATTCTCGACAGTCGATTGAGATAATCCCCAATTTACCGACCGAGAAATGATCTATCGATAATTGATATCGCTTACATGCCTCAGATATGTACAAATTACCGGCCGCAGATATGGTAAATTACCGACAGGAGGTATCCGCGACTGTCGGTAAGGTAGAGTACCGTGTTGTCGGGGGGGGGGGGTGAGTCCCCTGTCTCGATACTTTCATACGCGGGTACTGAGCCTTCCTCACCCTGCTGGACGGTAGTCGGGCGGGTCGACCGTATATGAGTTGGAAGGGTTATTAACGAGTTCCCTCGTGGACGCTAGTGTTATATGAGAAGGTGGCTAATTCTAACCACTCATCCCATTCCTCCTCCTGGTTCGCAAATTGTTTCAAATATTCGACCAGAGAATGATGAGAACGTTCGAGAGATCCGTTCGATTGCGGATGAAATGCAGTATTACGGTATCTGTTAATTTTAAATATTTTTGCGAATTCTTGCATTAATTGACTTATTAGGTTTGCGCCTTGATCGGTGAGAATAGATTTGGGTGGCCCGTATACGCGAATTTTGCGTTTGGTGAAAGCTTTCGCAATTTGTTCGGACGTCGTTTTCCTTAACGGGACCGCAACCACTTATTTCGTTAGTAAATCCTGGGCAGTGAGGATATATAAATTACCGTTTCTTGTCCTTGTAAGTGGACCGACGATATCTATCGCGACCTTATCGAATGCACTTTCCGGAGTGTCGGTTATTTGCATTGGTTGTTTTGTTTTCACACGTCTCAGTTTGGATAGTTGGCATGATAAGCAGTTTTGGATGAACTTTTGTAAATCCAATTTCATATCTTCCCAATAGTAGCGTAAACGAACACGGTTTTAAGTCTTAGAAATACCTTTATGTCCTCCGATGGCTGAGGCATGGGCTTCTTCAAGGATTCCCTTGCGTTTGTTGCGGTCTACGTATTCGACCATACCGAGGCATATGATTAGTGTAGTACTGGTCCCCACGAAACAACGACGTAATATTGCCAATACCTGGTTCCAGGTTTTTCCGTTTATTAATCGCGACCTGGCCATACTTATAGCTCGCAACCTTAGTTTTTCTAACGTATTCGTTAGAGCCTTTCGTATCCATTCCCAACTGAGAATCTTCTGCGAATTCAGTACCACCACGACATGTTGCCGTTTTTCCACCCGTACCAACGTTACACTTTTAGCCTTTAGATTTTTAAAACGGGGTAACGACGCCCGCTCGTTCATTTTTCTAGACCCCTCTTCGCATGGCTCAGCTTCTTCGTTTATGAAATAAAGGTAGTTGTTTTTCTGCATATAAATAGGATCGCGAGTCTCTATCACCCGTCGCGGTATACCCGGTTGGTTCTTTCTCACGTCTAGCGTTTCCTCATCCTCTTATCCCAGCTTCAATTCATCCGAGCCTTCTTCTTTTGTCTCACTCCCATCATGCTAAGCGTCGCCTTCCCAGTGTAACTGCGTATTTCTGGAGACCCGGGGTGAGATTTCTCTTGAAAAAATTCGGGGTTGTTCCGATTTCGTGAATTCTATGATTTTCATTTCTTCCGGATCTACGCATTTTTTTTCCTCTTTATCGTTAAATTTTTCGCCCGTATACTTAGTCCGACTTCGTGTTCGCGCGGCAGTTGGAGCGTCGTAAGATGTTGAGGGTTGTGGCTGCTCAGTCAGTTCGGCCTTGACCTTGGCAGTTTGGGCTCGCGTTATTACCAGTATTTGAGGTTCGCGCTCATCCATAACTTCTTCCTCGTCCATTTCGCTGTTTTCGGTCAACCTTTCGGGGAAGTAATCAGGGGGGTTTCGTGACAGTGCGTCGGCGTTAACATTTGTTCTCCCGGCTTTATATACAACCTCGAATTGATATTCCTGTAATTTTAGCCTCCATCGAGTTAACCGTGACGTAGAATCTTTCGCGGTCTGTATCCAAACTAGTGGTTTATGATCCGTTACTAGTTTAAATGGGCGTACAGATAAGGTCGGAACTGCGATACGGAGTGTAATATGGCTAACGCTTCCTTTTCGTACGTGCTGTATTTCTGTTCATTTTCATTTAAAACGCGCGAAGTATACTCGATTGGTCTGTCTTTTGCAACAATTCCTTGGCTTAGTATCCCCGCAATAGCGATACCTGACGCGTCGGTCGTTACAACAAAAGGTTGAGTCGGGTCAGGGTATTGGAGGACTGGTTCCTCGCATAGTTTTTCACGTAATGTTTTGAACGCCGCTTGCTGGCTATCGCCCCATTCGAAAGCTATATTCTTTTTTAGTAAATTTGTATGAGGTTTTGCAATTTGCGAGAACCGATGAATGAATCGCCGATAGTAGCCCGCTAACCCTCAAAATTGCCGAATATTTTTCTGAGTTCGTGGACGCGGAAAATTCTTCACCGCCGTTATCTTGGACGGGTCGGGCCGCACCCCGTCAGCGGATATTATATGACCTAGGTAAATAACCTCCCTGCGCAAGAATTCGCATTTATCCGCTTCGAGTTTTAGATTAGCTGCCATGAGACGCTTCATGACTCGTTCTTGTTTTAAAGCATGCTCTTCTAACGAACTCGCATATATAACGATATCATCCAAGTAAACAAATACTTCGACTCCCTGGAGCCCGGATAAAACTATATTCATTGTACGCTGAAAGGTAGCGGGTGCTGTTTTAAGTCCAAAGGGCCTTCGCGAAAACTCAACATGGCCGAAAGCGGTTGAGAACACAGTTTTATGGCGATCTGCTGGGTCCACCTCAACTTGGTGATAACCGGACTTTAAATCTAACGTGGAGAAATAAATTTCCCCACCCAACTGCTCTAAAATTTCGGTTATCAGGGGTAACGGTTGTGCGTCACCCACAGTTTTTCCGTTTAACGGTCGAAAGTCAAGCACTGGTTGATATTTCTTATTACCCTGAGAATCAGGTTTCTTGGGGACAATCCACACAGCTGTATTATATGGCGATACTGATGGCACGATAATCCCTTGTTCTTCCAACTCCTTCGCTTCTTGATTAATTTCACCCCTTAACGTTTTGGGGTATCGATACTGTCGTATAAATACCGGTACATCGTCAGTAGTTTTGATTTTGTGCGTCAGTACGTTTGTGCAACTTAGTTTGTCTTTCGGGATAAAATAGCTACTGTAGTGTTCCCGGACATGTTCCAATATCCTGTTCTTTTCTTCGTCGTTCATGTGTTCATGTCTTAATAATTTCATAATAAATTCAACTCGTTGGTCCTGATATAATCGATCGTTAGGTTCCCAGAAATCTGAACACCTGTTGATGTAACCTGCTATTTCCCCGTTATTGAACTTTGCAACGACATTCCTGATCTTCCTACTCTCACTATCGGTCCCGCAAATATTTAATTCTCCGACGGCATGGACACCCTTACCTACCGTTTCGAATTTATCCCTCACTTCGACGGTATTCCCTCTGTGATCAGATTCTTTAAAATTATCATCTACACTTTTACCTTCATTATCATTCCTCCCGACTGTTTTTCCGACGGCATGATCGCCTATTTTTTAAATTTTAAAATTATCACTTACTCTGGCGAAATTTTCTCCGCGATCAAATTCTTTAAAATTATCATCGACATTTTTACCTTCACCATTATTTCTCCCGACTATTTTTCCGACGGCATGATCGCCTATTTCAAAAATTTCACAATTATCACTTACTCCGGCGGAATTTTCTCCGCGATTAAATCCTTTAAAATTATCATCGATATTTTTAGTCTCTTTGTTTACGTTGTTACGACTACCCTCTGAAATACAACCAGCACTTCCATCGCACATTAGAACCAAGTGGGCATTTTCATCCCTTCGCAAATCAATTAGCTTGTTTTCCTCAGCGTATCCAGCATTTTCGCCGTTATAAATACAATGATCGGCCTCTTTGCCGAAGCCAAAAACACGACCAGTATCCTCACTGCTATTATAATTCACCCAAACTTTTTCGTCTTTAATAAAAGCATCAAAATAATTTATCTCCGTATATGGTTCCAATGTAACGACCAGTACCACTACTTCTATTTCGTCAGGCGTTGTATTAATTATAAATATGTGTGCTCTTCTATTTCTATTCGTCACGAGCGCGTTACCCAAATAAATTCCTTTATTTATTTTGAGTCGCCGTACATACCCCGTTTCTACTTCCGGATTAGCAACGCGGACGTAAAACCCAGCCCTTGTGTGAGCCAGTATGACTACCGTTTCTTCATGTTCAAACTTTACCTTGCACGCATGAATCTTTAAACATCCCTGTGAGTAAAGTACATCAATGTCATTATCTTTTAGGAATTTTGACCCCAAGATCCCATTCCTTTTTATGGGAAACTTGTTTGGAACTAAATAAAATATAATTGGAATCCCGAAAAATTCCGTATCTATTTTACCGAGAGTAAAAACAAATTCCGGGGTAATTCCCGTTAATTTCAATATTTCGCTACGATCAACCCAGGTGTCCGGGGTAACCATCCCGCTTTTAATTAAATTTAATTCACATCACGTATCGATCATTAAAATAGCCAAATCGACTATTTCCTTAGAAACTATTTTTATAGTAGGAGCTTCGCAATCGTGGCTAAGCTTTACTACTTCCACTGGAACTTCTCCAATGACTCCTCCGTGTCCATTTCCTCCGCGACTACTTGCATGGCCGGGCGCTCGGATCTCCCATCCTCCCGCGGTGCGCCCGATCGCAGGGGGTTTTGGTAGTTTCCCGACCTGTTTTCGTTACCTGCACGTGCTCGTTCGTTAGTGGATGGGCCCGACGGCCCGTCCATAAATGACCTGCGATTATTAACCCTTCTTTTTGTACAATCTACCATAAAATGCCCAGGCAATTTACAATAATAACAGATCCTTTCATCCCCTCTACCATTCATACGTTCGCGGTTAAAATTCGGAGTATTTAATTCGTTTCTCGAATTAGTATTATTACCGAAATTCTGGCTAGGATTATTATGAACGTATTGGTCATTGCTCCTATGGTTGATTCCATAAGAACCTTCATACCGCCCTTGGCCGTTATTTTCGTTGCTTCTATTACTGTAGTTATTTTGCGGATAGTTATTATTTCGAATCCCGTTATTGTCATTGTATCGATTGTTAATTCCATGATATGGGTTCGAATTATTATCATTATTATTATACCGATTGCCATTATAATTATTAGTTAGATTATTTGGAATTCGCCCACGGGTATTGTCGTTACGGTTTGAATCCCGCTGGTAACATGTCAAAGCACTGTGACCGCTTTTATTGCAGATTCGACACACGACCGATCGCCCTTGCACCACCCCTACTCGCTTTACATCGCGATCATTAGGTAGTTCATAGTCAAAACTTTGACTCGAGTAGTTTATTTCTCTCCTTGATGGAATTTTGCCCCTTAGTAGTTCCTTAGCGCGTAAATCTTTTTCGATTTTTACAGCTTCGATAGAGGTTTCACGGAAAGGTCGATTTTTAGAAATTTTCTGCTCCACTTCCGGTTTAAGTCCGCGTATTAAACAATCCCGAAATTCGTTTTCATACCTGTGGGTTTTCCCTGCGGCCAGAGGTGCGTTACCCGGTACTTGTGACTTTACTACATCTAATATCTGATTTCCTAATTCGAATACCCGATTAGCGTACGATAGTGCCGTTTCATCGTCGCGTTGGAAAATTCTTCCTATTTCTCCTTGTAACTGGTACAACGATTTAGGAGGCTCGTAATATCATTTTAGGTAAGATAATAAGGCATTCACCGTCTCGAAAGTTTGCCCCTGGATAGTTCGTCACGCTTCGCCCCGTAATTTATTCCGCATCATTAATACTAAATTTTGTTCGTGTTCTGCCGGCACCATCGCGTGAGCTTCCTTACATCCCTCGAGGAAATGGACCAAGGGTATATTCTGGCCCGTGAAATAGGGAACCGCTTCGACCGCATATTTAATAGAATTGGGTAAAACGACATGTATTAGATTCATGTCCGGTGCTTGTTCGTTCACTTCGATCTGTGCAAGTTGAGGGCTGTCAAAGTTAATTGTTCGTCGAACGTCGTTGTTGTCGTCTAAACGCGCTCTCTCTAGATCTTTCGCTAGTTGCTTTTCCCGTTCTCGCTCTTCCCGCAAGCGTTTCTTCTCTTCGATTTTTCGCGCTTTTTCCTCCGCACTTAGTTTGCTTTCGTGGTTTCGCTCAAGTGCCCCTTCTCGTTCCCGTTTCGTCTGCTCCGCTATTGTTGATTGACCCGGATTAGTTCTGCCCGTACTTGAAGAGCCCGCAATTAAAAACTGCTGGTTGAACAAGGCTCGTTGTTCCGGGGTTAAAAGTAACAGATTTATATTCTGCCAATCGGTATTTTCTATTTGGCCTTCGAGCGGTTGTCGATTTTTGCTACGCGATCTTGTTACCGGAGGAGTATCTTTAGGCATGCTCGGACACCGTAGGCATTTCAATCGCGAATCCCACTTCTGACACCAGAATTTTTATCTATGTTACGTCCGGAATGACATATCATATAATTCAGTCCCTTATTTTCAGTCAAGACACTGAAGTCCTTTACTCGGGTAACGGGGACCACGTTATTTGGTGCCGAGCATGGATATGGATAAAAAAAGTGTGTATATTTTTAGATTTAACAATAAAAAAGTCAGGACTTACTACTTTTGCTGGTTTATTGACAATTATTCTGAAGATATACAAATCGATGACGATCACAATGATCAGTGGTGGCTGGACGATACACTTGGACGTTTCCCGGTTTTCGCTGCTGCTGCTTGGTCGCGAGTCGATTGGAGGTGGTTTACGCTTCTGCGGGTGTGGCTGCTTCTCTTGACAGGTTTACTAATCACTTTCACTTTTATTTTAATTAAGAATTGTATTCGAATGAAAGATTGTCGATTGCCTAACTTTTAAATGGAAGTAGGTCGAAATAATGAGGCTAAAGGTTAGTATAGGTTGCCGAATCTGGCTTAGATTTCCCGCACAACCGAATCTCGGAATAAAAATGAAATTGTTCTAAAAATCGCCTCGTAATCTGATAACATCCGAACCGACCGAGAAAAGTTCATAAAAATCGCACAAACGTTGGCTCCAATGACGGAATTAACGATTTGAATTTTAAAAAGAATTATTTAGACAGACGGATTATTCTTCTGGAGCGTTGCTCAAAAATTTTGAAGTTGCAGATTACTTTTAAAAAAAATATAGAATACGGCGGCTCTCGCGTGATAACCGATGGGTCCTTATATACCCTCGAACTGAATAATTACTGAGAGAAGATTTTTGATCAACTGGGGGCATTAAAGTTTTTTTCGAGTTGAAAACCGGGGGCATGGGTGGTCCCATTTTTAAGGGAACCAATATGGCTCAACTTGGTTGGGAGAAGGTGGAAAACCTGGCCCCTTGATAAGGAAGATAGATACATAGTTTATTTGAACTTAAAGGAGATACAATTTACAAGGAGGAGAGAAGTAGGTGGGCCCCGAAATTGTACTTGTTAGAAATTTGGAGGAGGCGGGATAAGATATTACAAGATAGGGTAACGAGAAGGTGGAGAAATAATAGGTGATATTTTCTTTGTTCTAGGTAGGGTAGGGGAAGTGTATGTAGAATAAGATGTGTAGCTGGGCCAGGGGGATAAGAAGTTATCGATAAGACAAGACTCGCGGCTGCCGGAGCTGGTAACAATGGCCACCTTGGACATCGTGATTCATAAAAGTTTTATTGTAATCTCGGCTTTGTGTTTGAGTTTACACAGCTGCCTCTTGTTAATTTTTTAGAGAATAGATACAGTGGTAATATTGTACTTTATATACCTCAACGTTAAAACGCAGAGTAGCTGTTATCTATAGCCAGAACAAAGAATCATAGAGTAAGGAAAAAGACCAGTATACTGAGTTTAATTTTAATAAATAAAAAAAAAAAAGACGAGTACTAGTAAGCCTCGGTAAACATAGGGTGGTTAGTGATGACTCACTGCGGGTAAAGGAACGCAGCTGAGGATTGCGGTTGCTGTAATATTCAGATTCTGAAAATAACCGACGATCGCCTCATGTTACTATGCCCAGGTGGCTGAATTAAACAATCTTTCATTATGAGAGCTCGCGAGATAAGAAAACTAAGAACGAGGTTACCAAGACTGCTGCTCCCAAAAGCATAGATTTTGTCTCTTATAATAAAAACCTTATTAAAATTTACTTAATTACCTCAGGACGTAACACCGGGTATCGACGTATTGAGACAATATTGACCGCCGGGTAGGAGAAAAATCAATACTTGATCTGTAACATCGACATCAATACCCTGATTTAAAATAATTATTATTTAATTTATTAGTTAAGCTAAAAATATAAGTATGGTATGAATAAATAGTTTATACATTTAATTAATTCTTTAGATATCATTCAGGTTTCGGGAAATTACTTTTATATTTCATAATTTCAATTTAAAACTAGGCCCAGAGCTAGGAAAAAGATAATCATTAATAAATTAGGGCGACTATTGCGCCACGTGGGTGACCAACAGGCGGAGGATAGGGTAATTAAATCAGAAAGATACGGGGTATCAAAGTGAACGGACGCTTCTGAGATTGTTGTAATTGTCGATACGTTTTGTATACGTATTGTTGTTTGCATATTATTAATAATTAAAGCTGTTATCGCTGTTAATCACCGGGTGGATTATTGAAGCCAGTTGGATTTTGTTAATTGGGAATTCTGTTTGCTGAAATCAGTTACGAGTAAGTACTTTGGATTTCTTTTCGTCGTTGCATTTTTCACGTGATAACCCCTGGTAGCTGTTGGTCGCCGCGGTGTAAATTCACGTGTGTAACTAACACGCAAGTGAATATTGTAATTTATCGATAACCATTATACTGAGTGATACATAATAATTACGGTGAATAATTATTATTAAATATTATTGGTAATTTATTTTGTTTTGGGTTATCAGGAGACACGGTAGTGTCTCGCGCCAAGTACACGTTTAAACACATGTATATGTGTGAAGTGTCATGGCGCGAGCCTACCGTGTATCTATACCGTAGACATAGTGGTTTTTGGCTCTTTGTAGCTCTCATTTTCAAAAACTTTTTTACAATAATAAATTTTTAGAAAATTCCTTCTCTATTCGGCAGATAATTGATTGTCCGTCTTAAAATTATAAAAATTTATTCATTTTAGTTATGAGAACTAATTCAAATAATGAAATTAGGCCAGCATATACTATAGCACCCCCAATTTAGACACTTTGATAAATTTTTTCATGCAAAAAGAGCACTGCCAGAGAATAAAAAATGATAAGAAATGCCATAATTCAGTAAAACATTGAAATTTTTTTATAGCAATGATCCATTTTTGTGCCACCAGCGGTGCTTCAGTCTGTATTTTTTACTATAGTTTCATTGAGTTAAATGTAAAATTCAAACAATCCGTAGTTAAATTATCAATATCATATCAGGAAATGACGATCAATAGAGTGTAAGAACGTTTTAGATTTCAATGATATAAATAAATCCTTGTTAATGTTTGAGATGAATTTTTTTTATTCATTTCGCATTTAAATTTTGCTTGTATTTTTTTAATGTTTCCTGATTTCGCATATATATATATATATATATATATATATATATATATATATATATATATATATATATATATATATATATTGAGACAATGTGAATTGTCTTCGTCGCCCTCAGCCTTGCGGTTCCCGTTTTTCTCCGTCTCGTTGCCGTCTGAATCTGTACGTCATAGTGCCATGGTCACATGACTTATTTTCACGTCGACGCATGTCCGTACGGGTGAAGTGGGGACAGAGTTCAGAGGCGAGTCCTAGGCCCTCAATTATCGGTCAATCACTTCGATCCTGGATCAACTAGCGTTTAAACGTATTCTCTAGTGTCAATTTCCGTTACTTATTCCGTATCGATTACGTTCTAATATTCTCTATTAATATTTTGGCAATCGACTTGCGACATTACTTTATTATTTCTTATTAATCGTTATAATTAGTATACAACAAGTCTTTAATAAAGTAAATCATTATTGTACGTTACCGGCGATTCACTCGCGACAAAAAAAAAAATAAAACTAAGTAATAAATTCTGTGTAAAAACTGCGCCATATCACGTGAAGGAATATTGTATATTCAGCATCCACCAGGACACTATATATTGTTATTTGCGGAAGCGTTTATTGTAAGTAATTGAACTTTATTATAATCGGCAATACACTTGCACCTTTTCTGATTAATTCCTTTATTCTATATCTCATTATTCATCCTATTTTTCTCCTATTTTTACTGGTAAGAATTATTCAATAGTTCAATAAAAGTATTACTAATTAAGTAAGAATTTATAAATAATAAGCCGTGAGGTGAGTTAATAAGTTTAATATACGTTGTCGAGTTTGAATAAGTGCGGGTCTTTGCTTTGCAAGAACCTTAGCCCATTGCTCTGTCCAAGTAAAATAAAATTTGTTAGAGGCCAGCCTAAGCCAGGGTTCAACCCGCGGATTCTGGTGGCTGCTGGCAAAAATCGCGAAGACAAAAAGCGATTTGTCTCAATATATATATATATATATGTATGTTGTATAGAGGTTGGTGTGACATTTTCAGTTATATTCTATTACGCTTGTGTGACTTTGATACCTTTCTGTGACGTTAGACAAAGGTTTTTATGTTATACATTACACTTGTGTGACAGTCACAGAAGGGTACAGTGTACAAAGTATTATTTACTATCATTTAGACCTTAATGTGACACACGTTACTGATACTTAAACCTTGTCAAGCAAAATTTTTAATGAACTTATAAATGAAAAGTAATTTATTTTGATTCTTCAGACATCGAGAAATTAACAAATTTCTTTGAAAATAGAAACAATGCCTTAGAGAACAGCTTCGAGGATTTTCAAAATTTAAAGATCAAAATAAAACGTTGCATTGAAGATTTTTTGCACGTTGAAACATTGATGATAGGAGATTAATATTCTTGCTAAACTAATTAAAATTTGGTAAGATTAATTAGAATTGAAATTTCATGATATTTAAAACTTTGTTCAATTAGTCTGTGACGATTTCAGTGTATTTGCAGTACATTTCTCAGAATTTCTTGTAAGGGTGGGAAACAAATTGAAAGCCGGTTGAATTTGAGAATCAGCATCAATACTTTTCACGGAAAACATTAATAATTTTGACCTTTTTGAGCTCGAGAAAAGTGATTCAGCAGTAAAGTAATTTCTGACAAAATTGGACTAATTCACTGTTGACTGATTTCTCATGGATTAGCAGGAATTATGATTGACAAGCTGGTAAATTTTTGAATAACAGGATTTTTTATTACCTTATTAGACTAGAAATTACAGTCGAACTGTTGAGTTTCCCAGGAATTTTATTGAAAAATTTTCTATAGACAAAATAATTTCTGACAAAATTGTGCGACTTTAATGTAGCCGTATCTATCATAGTTTAGCGAAAATTTTAATTCACAAGCTGGTAGATTTCTAAATCAAAGAATTTTTTATCAAATTTTTCATTCCCTCCTAAGATTAGAAATTACAGCCAAGCTGTTGAGTTTCCAAGCAACGTTAATAAAACTTTTTTTGTCAAAAAAATCATTTCTGACAAAATTGTACTGATTTATTGTAAACGTATTTCTCATAGTTTAGCGAGAATTTCGACTGACGAGCCGTCAAATTTCTAAATAACACAATTTTTCATTGAATTTTCGTATTACCTCGTTCAACTAAAAACGAGCAACCTGCAGTCAGTACATGACTGACCAAGTATCAGGGCTTAATTTATAAAATACACAGAACAAAAGGATTTTGAGCCGCAAAAAATTTTTATTTGCTTCAATCAATTTTATGCATTATAAATCAAGTGCGAAAATTTTCTTGGGGCAAAAAAAGATTTTTTTGGGCAAGAAATGATTTTTCGTGCCAAGTAATTTTTTCGAGTTTTAAATAAATTTTTAGTTTCAATTCACAATGTTAAACATTTCTTGGCGTAAGTAAAAATTTTCTTTAGGTAAGTAAAGGTTTTTTGCGTCAATAAATCCTTTTTTTTTTTTGTGTACGCGCTCTTTTGGTTTTGAGAAGCTTCCTATATTCAAAAGAGAGTATAAAAAATGTCATTTTGGAATTAGTAACGGAATATAATTAATACACCTATATATTCAGTCATATTTAGTGACAGAATAATTAAAAGATTAATTTGCTTAACGAAAATAAAAATGATCGTCTTTTTTTCCGCGTAATTTGAATGTAATTCGATTGATAAAGATAAATGTATTTATTTCAATATTCAGCAATAAAAAAGAGTTTAAACTATGAAAAGGCACCAATTCAAGTCAATACCTTTCTAACGATACCAAATTTAATAACATTAACCAATTCTATCATATAGATGTAATATCGAAAATAAGAAGAGTGTACGCGCAAAGCGAAGGTCATCGGTTAGTATTAAGTCTAGTTGTAAGATGCTATGTCTGTAGTGTGAGAGTGCAAGCGAGAAAGAATGAGAGTGAGAGAAACAGAGCAAGAGTAGATGCGAGGTACTTAGGTATGATTTTTAAGGAAGGCAAGCGTAAGTACGAGGAGTGGGAAAAGGGATTAGTGTCGAGCGTCAGTTGACCTGAGTGTGAAAGTTCAGTTCTGTACGAGCATTTGACAAAAGACGTGCCATTTGTCTTGTAATACATTGCCTAATAAACTTACAATATCTCTAAACCTGACCAACCACTCATCACCTCTAGAAGTAAGAACCTTATCCTATTTATTCCTGTAGGATATATTACATAGATATGGCGGGAACAAAATTTTCCTTATTCTTTTAATAATATAGATTCCACTGAAATTATCAAGTTCACGCGTTATGTTATTGGAAACTTTGTATAGACAAAATAATTTCTGACAAAATTGTACTAATTTCAATTAGGCGTATCCCTCATAGTTTAGCAGGAATTGACAAGCCGGCGAATTTCCAAGTTATAGAATTTTTCATTACCTCATTATACTAGAAATTACAGCCAAACTGTTGGGTTTACGACCAATTTTATTAAAAATTTTTTCTTGACAAAATTGAACTGATTTATTTTAGACGTATCTTTCATAGCTTAGCGAGAATTTTGATTGACAAGCTGGCATATTTCTAAATAACAAAATTTTTCATTAAATTTTCATTTTACCCCATTCAAATGAATATTATAGCCGAACTGTTGAGCTTACGAGCAATACTAATGAAAACTTTTTTGTAGAAAAAATCATTTTTGACAAAATTGTACTGATCCATTGTAGACGTATTTTTCATAGTTTAGTAAAAATTTCGATTGATAAGCCGTGAAATTTTTAGATAACAGAATTTTTCATTACCTCATTATACTAGAAGTACAGCCAAACTGTTAAGTTTACGAGCAATGTTATTGAAAAATTTTTTCTAAACAAAATAATTTCTGACCGAATTGTACTGATTTATTGTGGACATGTCTCTCACAATTTAGCGAGAATTTCGATTAACAAGCTGGCAGATTTCTAGAGAACATAATTTTTTATCAAATTTTCTATTACCTTATTTAACTCTCTCCAAAAGTTGTCCTCATCGTTTGGTTCCTTCTACAACAGGTCAGCAACAATGAATATAATTATTTTTTTTTTTTTTGGTTTTCATTCATATCGACTTTCACGAAAACACATTTTTAATTTTTACTGAACGATCAAAGATTTTATACAATAAGATTATGTTTAATCGAGATTCTATTCTTTATTATGATTTGGTATTTTATATTATCATCGATAGCTCAGCTCAGATCTTTAAATGAATGAACAAAAAAAAATCCTGCCCTTGTGGCTTTCTATAAATTGCGATATAGATAACATTGAATCAGAGTTCTAACTGTACGATTAAATGTTTATTCATCTAACAAGAAAGTTCATCCAGAGTTTCATAAATAAATAAGATAAAAAGAAATCGGCTTCCACAATAACCTGTACAATCAACTTAGAGACCAGCAAATTATAATTTCAGCGAAGTAATCATGTACAAAGGAGAATTCAATTGAAGTTTTTAAGAATTTGATTTCCTCTAAAATTAATTCTAGCGTTTTCATCATGTCTGTTAGATATTGAATCGAAATCTCAAGTTAAAAGAAAATATAATAAGTGAAGTCCTTGTTGGTGATGATTCAGTTCTTCGCGAAATTCACTTGGTATATTTCTGATGTAACTTTGATCGTTTAACTTTAATTTTAATTAAAAAAATGACAAATATTCTGCTTGATGTTGATGGAACTAAATCAAAATTTCAGCAAAATGATTCAAAATATGACAGATTTATATCGGATTAAAGCTGTAGGTGATTAAACTCTTCATGAAATTGATCTTGAGCTTTTTTGTTGACGCTACGAAAATTGAGTCAGAACTTTAGTTACAGAAATTTTCATCCTCTATCGAATAGGTTTTTATAGCTATACACACGATAATTCATTTATTCATAACAGGATCAAGGATTTAAAACCGATACGATTATTTATAAAATTGAAGCAAATCATTAGCGTTGTATCCACAATAGTCAACTTAGAAATTTTGAATAAACTTAAAAAAGTATCGTGCTTATGCCGTATTCTTTATAAGTAAAAACCTAAACAAACGTAAATTAAAATTTAGTTGCACGAATAAAGATATGATAGAATCATGTTGGATTGAAATAGTAAATAATTTTATTAGTGATAGAAACAGTTCAAAACTTATTGTCCGTATATGACCTGATCAATTCGTGATGTAAATTTTCTTTCAATTTCGTATTTCTGACACTTTAACGTTATGTAGTGCAATTTCATATGCTCCTAAAAAAGATTTAATCAATCTAGATGCAGTTTACATCGGTTGGAATTAAGATCAAAAATTTTATTCAGTTAAATTTCTGAATTTGATAAAATTACAATAAGAACTCATCCACGGATTCGTCTACAATATAAATAATAAATTAATAATATAACGATTGGTCTTTCTAAACTCTAAATAACTAGTCAGAATAATAATCGTTCAGTATGGTTTTGTGTCTTACAAAAAGTTTATTTACTCGTTTAACAGTTATAGTTCATCAACAATTAAAAAATTGAAATAAATTGATTGGGACTCATTTATTTTTTTCATTTTTCACATTATTTAGTTGTACTTGTATGAGTAGTAAGGTTATCCAAGAATGCAATTAATCCTTACGATTTAATCTCTCCTAAATGAAAGTATAAACACAGTTGATCCATTTATTTTTTTCAATTTCGCTCACGCTGCTTATCTGTCATTAAACGATATTCAGAAAAATGAATTATTAATATTAGTTTTTGTGCAACGTAAATTTAATTAATGTAAACATTCGATTCTTTCTCTTCTCTGTGGTTTGTCTTTAAATCTAGATCTATGTAAACAAGTTGTTGCTTATTCGTGAGTATTTGGCTTTGTACCTAATCAAGGTGTACCAACTGTCCCTCGCGGACCTGGAATCACTGTAAAATCACAGTGAGATTATAGTAAAAACATTGTGAGACCATGATGAAATTACGGTGAATTCACCATGATTTTGTGCCATTCGGTCACTGTAGTTTTATGGTTATCTCACAGTGATTCGATAGTGGTTTCACAGCAAATTCACAGTGAATTTACAGTAAATTTACAGTGAACTTACAGTAAATTCACAGTGAACATAGTAAATTCACAGTGAACTTACGGTAAAGTCACAGTATATTTACAGTGAACTTACAGTAAATTCACAGTGAAAATACACGGAAAAAACATGTAGTAAATTTCACTAAAAAATATGAAAATAATTTTACTATGTCCAGTTCAGTAAATTTTACTACATTAGAATGGAAACAAATCGAATTAAATTTTTAATAACTTTTAACTTTTTATCATTAGTGCTATCATTTTGATTATTATTGTTATTTATGTCATCGGTATTGGTGTTCGTATCGATTTTTATTTTTAAAAATCACTTGTTTTAACAAAGATTCGAACCCTGATCTCCCGCGTACGAGTCCTTTCCTATGTCTAACGGCCTGATGTTTCCTTTGAACAAAAATTTCTGAAGTTGTAATACATATTTTTATATGCTATCCTTACCAACTTTTTATTTTATCTACACATAGTAAAATTTAATTTACAGATTATATAATCGTGCGTCACGATCGGAGTAAGTGAAGGTGACGGGCGAAAGGGTTATTTTTAATTTACGATTTAATACCGGGATACTGAATTACCTCGTTCTATAACTCAGCCAAGGAGTTCGATTGAACGTCACGTGGTTAGTGTGAGAACGTATAAGGGATAAGGCACCGATTATTAATTTGTAAATTAAAGTGTGAAATTATTTTTATTCTGTCATCCAACCAAGGAATTTAGCGTCACGTGGCTGATATAAGAATGTTATAATTTCGTGTTGTTTTTCAACTTATTTGTCTATTTGTACCGAGCGGATGTACTATAGACCGTCCCGTTCGATGACCTGCGTGGCGTTAGGGTAGGTCCGGGATTTCTGAGCGAGAGGGATGTTGGGTCGGTGAATATGAGCCCTCAAGGAGACCGTGTTCTTTCTCTGTCTTATTTATATTTTACTATGACTTAAATTACCAGCACTGTTGAATGCCGGAGAAACGGACAGTAAATAAAAGGCAAGTGTATACAAAAACATGTGTAGTATATTGACAGATTAAATTATACAAAAATATTATAGTAATGAACTGACCCCAATGGGTTGATATACCTGCACACACACTCACTCCCAATTCACCAATTTGAATTTGTGTACACAGGAGTTTCACAATGTTTATGATGGTATTTAGTTGAGATTCACAGGTTGAATCTTTTCACACGAACGCACTGCACGCTGAACCAAGAGGCCGGATTTGCCTTCGAGTGAATTTATAATGATTTTAGGGTTTTTATTAACTGGATTAACTATTCCCGAACAAGGACTCCGGTTGCCTAGGCTGTGGACGTCACGTGAAGGAGTTTAGTAAAATTAAATGCGAACTTAAATGATTTTACTCTAGGTATCCAACCTAGGAGTCCAGGTCCCTAGGCGTAGGACCTCACGAGGAAAGGTTTTAAGAATAAAATTTCAAGTCGCAAGCAAAAATTAAAAGAAGCGAGTTGCGGTTATCGATCTAGGACTCCCGATTGCCTAGGCGTGGAGCGTCACGAGAACGAATGTTGAAATCAACTCAGTGAGTCTTACTCGCGGATAGATTCGACAAGGGTTTTAGTTGCGGCGGTAATGACTGACTTCGATTATTTTTCCTGGGTGTATTTACAAAAAGGTTTGAAAGAAAAGTGAGGCCGAAGATGCCTCAGAGAGTGGGTTGAAGACAAAGAGGAAAAATAATACAGAAGGGTTTGATTTCTTTTATCAGCTGAGAATGACATATTTATTACAGGAGTTCTTGGGATTTTGTAGTAAACAGGATGTAAATAGAAAAATAAGTCCGAGGTGGACTGCTTAAAAATAAAGTCTCTATAAAATATCTGACATTTATGGTCGATATATTATATACTCTAAAAAAGTATAATTGTAAAAAAACAAATATCGAGAGAAAAATCTTCGGTGATGGGAAAAGGGAACGGAGAGGTTCCGCGGGAGACCATGTAAATTTTTGAAGACTTCGTCACTACAATGACATTTACGACCAATATTTTAGATGGTTTCGAGAAATGTAATTAAAAATTAAAAATAAAATAGAATTCGAAAAAGATTTCTACGTTAGAAAAGAAATAGTAAGAATCCGCGGGAGACCGTGGGACCTATTGGTAACAGATGTTTTAACTAGAAAAGTCGTAAAAATTTGAGTCGAACTAAAACAAGGAAATGTTTTGACAAATTTATTAAGACTTTCACGATGACGAGGGACTCGCGGCCGCGGAAGACTCAGAGAAACCCTCATGTGGGACATCTGGAAAACATCGAGTCAGTGGGTTCCTCGTGACGGACCGGCCGTAGTGGTCCAGCTATGCGTAGAGGGAACGAAAGACGTACTATTTCCTAGTTGCTTGTACTTATTTACGTCTCTCTTTCTTGTAATTTGACCGTTCATGCTTACATACCTTTCTGTGGGAATTCAGAGCAAACCCAAAATGCGTCATAGATACCCATATATGGACAACACATACATATATAACATATATATACAAAACTCATGCACATATACGCATGTATGAGTCCTCATGTATTATTATATTTTTGGTGAGTGTGCTCCGAATTCTCCAGGTTAATTTTATACCAAAATAAAATAAAATTAAATTAAAATGAAAGAAAAATTTTTGAACTTAAGGTTCGGTTGAGTGATGATTCAAGTGTACCGATTGTTACATCTCTACCCCCAGAGTCGTCATCGTCCTCGATGACATTAATTTATGCAAGGAAATTTTCTTTGCTTAAATATAAATAAATGAGGATAGGTCAACTTGAATCACCAATCAACAAATTTAAAATTAAATTATTTGTAACAATGGCGTTTGATGATTGGAGGAATCCCTGGACTTCGAGCGGTAGTTGGTTGATGGCTTGACATATGTGTTGGCTCTTTTCCCTCTTTGTCTTAAGGGTCTGTGTATCTAAGGGTATTAGTTAGGTTAATTTTCTTAGTGTTATTCTTGTAGGCGTTGTTTTAGGCTTTTGCGTTCTCTTAATGTTTGGGGTAGTGGGAAAAGTTTGAAGCTTGATTGGTCCTTCTTGGATCCTGCCCTCTTGGACCTTTGAATCCTCCGCGGATTTAAATACCCGTGATTTTTGTGTAAACATCATTCTCAAGTTCTCTTCTTGTCGTGACAAGTGAATAAGAAAAAAAAATCAAATAGTGAAAATGGCGTTCGTCGTCAAAACAGAAGTAATCGAATTGCCTGGAGAGATCGTCATCCAGGAAGATGTTCACGATGGGCAAGGTGTTACATCTGAGCAGTTGCATGCTCCGTTGAAGGAAGAACCGGTGGAAAGAAATGAGCAAAGGGTCCACTGCCCTGAACCCACTAGGGTTAGCCCAGAGGTCCAGTCAATAGTCCAGGTAACTATATTATTATCAAAAATCTCCTTTCCTCCTTCTTCATTTGTTTAATTCTATATTTGTATTATTTTTCCACAGCAGTCACTTGAACACAACAAGCGATTATTGCAGGAGCAACAACAGCAGCAACAATTGGAGCCGCAGCCGTCCAGGTTGTTTTCGAGGAATTTCTCCACTGAGGGATCTAATGAAGTAGATCCCCTGGATATTTCGTCCTTGGTGGCAAAAGAGCAGGTTATTTTACCTGCAGAGGAGCCGGTTAATTTTTCGGCGTCAGGAAACCAGGCTGTTGAGCCGGTTCCTTCAACATCGTCGGGAAATACCCTATTGAGGGGTTTGTTGGCTCGGCCAGCTCGTCCCAGAGCTGTATATGGTCGTTGGGTGCGATGCCCAGATCCGACAGAGGTTCAGTCGACACCTCAGGTGCTGCAAGTATGTACTTGCGCATTATTATTATTATTATTATTTCTTTTCAAGTTAAATGCTCAGGGGGTTATCCCCGGTGGTCCGACTCTACCGAGGGCCTCACCTAAGCGCCAAATCGTTACTGCTGCGATGCTTCATCAACAAGATGATCAGCATGCGCAGCAGGCCAAGTTTCGTTGTCTTAGGAGACGGAGGGATCCGAGAATTACAGCCTTTTGCATCCTCGATGCCAAAAACTCAACTTGCGATGAGCAAGTTGGGATTTTAGCCAATGCAGATACAAAATTCTGTTTCATCCCTCCTAGGACGCCAACAATGAGTACGACAAGCTTGACACGGTAGCCTGGGTAAAGTTTGCCAATTTCAAACAAGAGATC
>OZ024712.1:14045249-14074295 GCA_964016945.1 Microplitis deprimator
GTGACATACATATATATATATATATATACATAATTATATATATATACATACATATATATACATACACCCATATAATTATTGTAGTCTTATACTTAATTCATTCCTTAGATGGTAATTTATCTCTGAATTACTTATATGCTCTTATACCTATGCGTTTTAACTCTAATATTTTAACTTATATTATACTTAGTCACTGTATTTTTATGACGTTTCGTCAAACAGAGTAAACATATCATTATTGTTATCTTTTTTTTTTGTGTTTTCTTTTTTTTTTTTTTTTTTTTTTTTTTTTTTTTTTGTTATTATTATTATTATTATTTTTTTTTTTTTTTTTTTGTGATTTTACTTAATATATATAGTAATTGTAGTATGTAGTACGCGCTATCTTAGTGAATATTTACATTATTCGTTTAGATTTTATTAAATTAACAAACAAACAAACATTCTTTTAAGCTTAATTATTAACTTTAGTACCGTTAATGGCTATTGTTGATGGCACTATTTTTCGATTATATATATATATATATCTACTGGTTTGATTATGATAGTTTATATTGTTAAAATATTCTTTACTTTCTTATTATATTACTGTTCTTATGATAAGACTTATTTTGACTTATGTAATAATAGAAAACATAAATAATGATGCGATGATTACTGTGCCAAATAATTTTATATCTAATTAGTATATATATTTATGTGTAACAATAAGATAGATATGGATATATATTATTTTTTTGTTTCGTTTCAAATTTTTTTTTTTTTTTGTTTTTTTTTTTTATACAGTTTTCAAATTACGTGTAGGTTAAACATTTGTTAATGCATCTATTTGTACCCATGATTTTTAAGATTTAATTAATCATCATGAATAGGAATATTTGCATATATTAGCATGCATATGTGTTAGTGTTAGTTTGTAACGAGTATTGTTAGAGTCGTATTAACGTGAAGAAGGAAAACGCATAGAAATATATATATTCCTTTTACTTGTATTCGAGTTTTCCGTCTTTTCGCTAAAGGGTTAATGTTTTGACTCAAACTATGGTTAGTGTAGTTAGATTGATGTATATTAAGTTATAAGTATACGGGTTAATGTATGTGTTTCCTTAGTATATGTTAGTAAATTAAGGAGTAATGATTATTCTCATTTTGTCAGTTTTATATGTAAGGTTATGTGTTTATGTGCGTTGGTAGCTTACTCTTGCGGTTAAATTACTGTCAGAAAATTGCTTATTCTTACGTCTATTTCCGTGAAATTTCCTAATGTGAAAGTATCTCCTTGGAGTCCGGCCTAGGTCGTTTTGCCCTTTGACTGGTTGATACCAATGTCGTTTTCTTCCTTTCTTATGGTCGCAATTCCTGCCCTCGACTGAGTAAGGGGAACTAGGTGCTAAGTCGTCATGGTACATCAGTTGTTCTGGTTGATTTTGAGGCATAGAATATGGATGATAACGAAGTCTTTGGTCGTGGAAGTTTGAGGAAATTGATGGCGATGGATGTTGAAGGTCAAGGGATAGATGACGTCCAACATCTCCTCTGTCGTTGCTCCATGATACGAGGTCGTCAAGCAGCTGAGGAAATGAAAACGCTTCTTGTAAGTCGGTAGTAAAAGATTCGAAAGATTGTTTGTAATGATCGATGATTGCGTCCAGATAAATTTGTGTGCTTTCCCGATGGTAGAAATGTTCAACCATCATAAGGTTAATTGTTCTGTAGGCACAGCTAATTGGGTAGCTGCGAGATAGATCAGTTTCTTCAGTTGACCAAGGTACTTCTTCAAATAGTCGTGGCAGGTCAAGGTTGGAGAGAGGGGGAACGAATTTAGCTCGAATTTTCCTATATTTGCGCTGTCTTCTTAAGTGGCGTTGACTGACCCAGTAGTTTCTCATGACTTGTATTCTGATATCCTTGTTTTGGGCTATGATCCATGCAGCTTGTATTTCTGCATCATTAGGCTTGATATTATCGGTGGGTTTTATGAGTAAGGACCCATAAGGGATGCAGAAATCTGCTTCTAGGGTCTGTGGATTTGGATGATTCTTATATCGGTCACTGTGACGTAGACGTCTTAAGGCTCTTTTCCACATATGTTGATTCCAATGGTTTCGTATTACAATTAAAGAGACGAGGTAAATGAACAGGGTATCTACGCCAAGGGGACGACTTCTAGAAGAGCATCCATCTGTTGTTTCGAGAGGCATATTGCTTGTTTTACAAAGGAAAGGATTTTAACTGATAATCTCGTACCCACTGTCTTATGCAGATATCGTTAGTTAAAGCACACCAATAATTCTTCCTAAGTCCGTGAGTCGTACAGGTAGTTGACGAGGTGCGGATTACATCAAACTTAGGACACTTATAGTCTTTGATCTCTGTGTTTATGATGTCGCGATTCAGGACCTTTTGTAGATAAGTAGCTTTGATTGATCCTTTAGTGTAGATCTTTCTCGCGTTTTTAGCGTAGCTTTCAAGGATATTGATTACCTCTTGGAGTTGTGTATCACCGTCTTCCCAATGAATACCGTGGTGTTTTTCAGTTACCCAGTCGTTTCTTTGTTGATTTCGTAGTGTCAGTTTATGATACGGGAAAGGCTGCTCTATTATCCAGTGGCCTAAGATGTCTTAGGTAGTAGCAACCAGGGCAACTTCTTTTGGGATGAATTCTTCTTTGTTATTCCAGAATCCATGGATATCAATAACTATATCCATGGCACTTTACAGTAGTGTTAGTTTTTTTTTTTTTTTTTTTGACTTATCCTTCAAAGAAAGAAGAAGAACGTATCTCGTAACTCGTCGAATTGGTTGTAAGCTGAACTTCTTTGATAACTAACACGTGTACAACGGTATAGTAAATTTTCCGACCAATAAACTCGCAAATAACTATTTCTGAGAGCCTTGTATTCGCTGACTAGGCAGGCGTTTTCAAGGTCTTCGTGACTTAATGAAGAAGGTTTCCTTATCTTGAATGGTTGCAAATATTTCTCATAAAGTTTAAGATCTGTCGTTGGATCGAAGTCGTGAGCTTCGTAGTTTAAGAAGTCTTGGTGTATTAAGTCGTTTCTGGATCTTAGGTGTTGTCTAAATGCTCGCTTAACTTGTGCTGTTCTCCAGAAATTTCGAAGGATGAAGTGAGCAGTTAGTCGATGGAAATCTTCGAAATCTCTTTAATGTTCAGATTGTATTTGACGTTCGTTTATACGAGCGTCTCGCTCTTGGTAAGTGTCGAGTCTGTTTTCGATAAGGTCTTTACACATAATTCATTATTGTGTGTTGGAGATGTCGAAGGTAAAGCTTCGATTATTGCTGCAAGATTTTGGTCGACCCCATCGTCGACTATGATGCTTCTTCGATAAGTCGATTTAGCGCTTGCCACAGGAGAATTGTTCCTAGTATAACAAAGAAATAGTTTGTAAGTTAGTTTTCGTGTTAAAAAGATTAAATACACCGTTAAGACTAATGTAGTAATTAATAGTCCATGCAAGATATGAGGTTGTAAATCTTCATGCGTTTCAATTAGATCGATAAATTGTAGTTCTTGTTCTATTTGTTTTAAGGTGTAGACGTAGGAAAGAAACCCATAGGAATCGATGAGCGATACGGTCGTTGGACTGCCGTCGTTGTAATTGATCGAGCTGAGGGGTTGGTATCTATGAATTTCAGGAACCAGGCTTGTTATATTAAGCTCGATCTTTGGTTGAGGTTGTAGCAGGACCGTTTAGTCTCCTGATCCATACAGGGTAGTGTAACCGATTCTTGCAGAGTAACCAGGGCTGAGAGTGAGAGTTTCCATACCGGATATTTTTATGTATTCAGTAGAACTCCCATGACGTGAGACTTGAAGCAAGCTTAGATGAGGTATGGAGTATATCCATCCCTTAATTTCTTTTAAGGGTTTCCAGAACAGATAATGGGTTTTACTCAATCTGATGTCACATCTGCTGAATGAGTCGAGTCTTGAGTTTGCGAACAAATCAGCTTCACATGAAGGATGTATAGCTGTTTCATATATTACAAAGTTGGGTTTGCATATATAGAGATTTCTTAATTCTTGACATTGCTTAAGTTCGTCTTCTTGAACTAACGCGTACCACTCATGATTCGAGGACATCATCAAATAATCGGATCGTGGCTGTATATAGGCGGATCCTTTAGAATTGTTTCTAAAAATTTGACGAACTGGATAAGGATGAAGTTTGTACAAATTGTATTTAAGTAACTGCACTAAAGGCAGGCGAAGTGTCAGAATTAGGTTATCCTTGTAAAACTTATGCTCGAAGTTCATTAATTTGGAGGCTTCCTCATTATACAGATCTTCTGTTTCTATGGGGATCCGGTAGTTCAGATTTCTGTTGAGAAACGTTTTCGTAGCTTCTGAGATTCTCTTTGGGCTAAGGAGCTGTGGTGGAAATTTTCCAACCAGGACGAGGTTTATCGCCTCGATGACATTTTCCATGAGATTGAGATATTCCTCGAAATAAGCTTGAGTATATACGCTCCAAGCACTTAAGTGTTCGATGTTCCTTGACTAGATCGTGTAAATACGAGCCATAAGTCTCGGTCTTATCAGATGGTGGAAAGGAACTAGGTATACGAGCTCTTTTACCGTATATAAGTTCAAAAAGAGTAAAATTGGTTGATTCGTGTACCGAGGTATTATACGAAAACATTGCGAAGGGAACGAGCTTGTCCCAATCATCGAATTTATTTACATAATGCTTAATAAATTCTGCTAACACGATATAACTACGTTCTAGGGCTCCATTCTTTTGTGGATGATACCCTGAAGTAGTTACCTGTTTAATTTTGAAGATTTTAGCCAAACGATGAAATATTTTACCAACAAATGATCGACCTTGGTCGCTCAATATTACGCGGGGCGAACCAAACTGAATTATTACATTTCGTGCAAGTGCATCTGCAATAGTTTCAGCTTTTATGTTGGGAATTGGTACAGCTATAAAATATTTTGTGAGGTTATCTTGTATCGTCAAAATATGCATATTACCTGATGGTGTTAAAGGTAGTGGGCCAACTGTATCGATTGATATTTTATCGAATGGTTCTGCTGGTGTGTCAGTAATGATCATCGGTTCTTTAGTCTTGATTCGGACTAATTTTTGCTCTTGACAACTCCTGCAGGTTCGGATAAATTCTGTGACGTCGTCTCGCATGTTAGGCCAGTAGAAACGTTCACGGATTCTTCGATATGTTTTAGTGATGCCTTTATGACCACCAGTCAGACTTTCGTGATACTCTGCGATGATGTCTCGACGGACATCTTCGTCAGGCATTGTTACACTTCCATGACAAATAGTCAACGAACATTCACAGTCATTGAGGCATTCTTTGAGAAGGTCAGTGACGATTGATTGACTCAAGCCTTCTAACATATCTCCTGGCTTCGAGATTCGCAGTGTTTTTATGTTATAATGGCTCAATACATTTTTGACAGTTTTTAGTACATCTTTTAATTCTTGTATAGAAAAGTCGTCAAAGTGATTTCCTTTCAATACTGCACTAAGGATTTTATGCTTACCGTGTGGTGCTACTAGTACTTGATTAATTTTAGGCTTTTTCAATTTTAAATCTTGAGGATCTATTTTGTCCGTTTCTATTAATAGTCGTGATGTAATGGTCGTAAATTTGAAATTGGCGGAAATAAAGTGTAAGTAGTTATCTCTGAAGTATGTCAGATTTTCATTAGATGTATGCAGAGTTAGTTTACTCTCAATATTTTTCATTCCAGGATAAAACAATTCACAAGGGACAGTATCAGCAACGGATTTTCTTCGGTTGTGGTTGGGGTACTTTGATTTCTTCGTCCGCATCTGTACTTGAAGGACTCTCGTTGACAGGTGTTAAATGAGCCCATCGTATACTTGCTGCTCCTAGCGGTCCTCTTTTATCAATTCCTGATCCTAATGTTGATCCTTCAGAAATAACTGCAGGGGTTGATCGTCCTGCAGGATGCCGAAAGCTTATACCAGATGGTCTGCTGGACTGAGGTTCTGGTGCCTTAACAGGGACGTCCGGTCGTGGAGACTCATATGATGGATTTTCACGACGTCGATCCCAGTAGTAGTTTTCGTTTTCTGAAGACGGTCCGGGTGACATTTCCGCAAAATTTTTAGGTGGTGGTACTTGGATAGGTTCAGTTAATGGAGGAGTTTCTTCGTTCTCTTGATTATTGACATACGTCAGTTGATAATCAGTCGCTTGAGTTTTCGTGGATAATGGTTCTGGTTTATTAGAACTTTTGGAAGGTGGAACACGATTAGTTGTGAGGCTAGGAAAAGCACTACTTCTACCGTAAGCCACTGGTGGTACTGGAGCCGTGGTTTGAGTAGTCTGTGATTGTTTTGGAGGTCGACCAGGCTTACGTTTTTCTGATTGAGATGATGGAATTCAGGCAATTGTTTTTGCGCGCTGGATTGGAGGTGGGGGTGCTATTGAAGGGTTACTCGCTAATCTTCGCAACCTCACTCTCTCACCTATAGTGCTAGCGTTTGCCATTGCCGCGTTTGTAGCAGATGATCGCAATCGCTCCAAATGTTTGGCAATTGAACTAGATTGTCTGGCAGCTGTTTCAGACTTGGTCGCAGGTAATATCATGACAACAGGATTTCTTGATAATGCATCTGCATTTAAATTCAATCGTCCTGGCTTGTAATAGAAAACATACTCATACTCTCTGAGTCTTGTTCTCCATCGGACCAATCGTTGAACAGGTTGCTTGACAGAGTCAATCCATTTTAATGGTTCATGATCACCTACGAGAGTAAATCGTCGACCGTATAAGTATGGTCGATAATGTAGAATACCGTAAATAACTGCTAAGCACTCTTTCTCGGTTGTTGTATAATTTTTTTCTGCCGATTTGAGTAGTCTCGATAAGTATGCTATTGGTCTATCCTCGCTAATTTCTCCTTGACTTAGTACTGCGCCAATAGCGAGATCTGAAGCGTCAGTCGTAAGTATGAAAGGTTGAGAAAAATCAGGATATTGTAGAACTGAAGATGTGCATAATGCTTTACGTAAGTCGTCAAAACTCTCTTGTTCAGCTGAGGTCCAGATGAACGGATTATCTTTCTTCAGCAGTTCTGTTAGCGGTTTTGCACGGCCTAAAAAATTTTCAATAAAACGGCGATAGTATCCGGCTAGGCCGAGCAACTGCCTGATGTTAGTTACTGTCTTTGGTCTTGGAAACTTCTCGATAGCTTCTGTTTTCTTTGGATCTGGACGTACACCACCATTGCCAATAATGTGGCCAAGGTATGCGACCTCGAGATTCAAAAATTCACATTTGTCAGATTGTAGGACTAGATTAGCTTGAACTAGTCTATTAAAGTCGTCGAACACGTTTGCCGTGCTCTTCGAGTGATGATGAGAAAATTACAACGTCATCGAGATATACAAAGAGTTCAACGTCCTGTAGACCTATAAGAACTCGGTCCATAAGTCGCTGGAAAGTAGCCGGAGCATTTTTCAGTCCAAATGGCATTCTATTATATTCGTAGTGGCCATTAGGGGTACTGAATGCAGTTTTCTGGTGGTCTTTTGGATCCATTTTAATTTAATGGAAGCCACTAGCCAAATCAAAAACTGAAAAATACTAAGCTCCTCCGAGTCTGTCAAAAATTTCGACTATGTTCGGAAGGGGATAAGCGTCGCCTATGGTTTTCTTATTTAATTGACGAAAATCGATCACCATACGCCAACGCTTATTACCTTTAGAATCCGGTTTCTTTGGAACTATCCATAGAGGCGAATTATATGGAGAAACAGATTCGGTCATTACGCCGTCATTCAGCAGCTTATTCCGCTGTCGAGCAATTTCTTCTTTATGTACAGGTGGGAAACGATACTGTCTGACAGATATAGGAACTTCGTCAACAATCGGAATAGAATGTGTCATCATTGTGGAAGCAGGGAGGTCGTCTCCAGGGAGGTGAAAGAGAAGTGGGAATTCTCTTATAAGTTCATGCACATACTCTCTTTCTAGTACGTTTAAATGATCAAGTCGGAGACTAGCACATATTCGCTCAAATCTATCTTAATCAGTTTCTGGGACGTCACTTTCTTCGGAATCGTCAGAGAAATCTTTAGAGCTATCATCACATTCGAAGGGAATAATTTCTTGGGGTGGTGTAATTAATTCTATATCATCTTCATAGGCATTAATTGCATGGACGTAGCAAGTATTATTTTTGTTCGTAACCAAAGCATTACCAATGAAGATATTCTCGCGAGTTTCGATGCGGGGCAAAAATCCAGTCTTCAAATCTGTTTTACAGAGTTTGATTGGAACTACCGTGCGAGTTCGTGCTTTTAATGCAAGTATAGAGGGTTCGTCTTCTAATTGAAGTGTGGTTACTTGTGGTGTATCGAATGGGTCACCGTTAGTATTTTCAAGCGGAATCGGATGTATAGGTTTGGAATCTGCGACTATGGTATTGATGGAAAGATATTTCGACCTTCTCATTTGTTAGAAAGTCAATACAAATTATTCCGGCAGTTGGAATAGGTAGTGGATTCTCGAGAACGTGAAATTTCTCGGAATTGAGAAAAATGTGATCTCTGTTGTACCCAGAGTATCTAGTCGTTCCGTAGTGATCCCTTTTATTGATACAGAGTCCCAGGTATCGATTACCGTGCGAGGGGCCCGCGCGTCTCTTCTAATTACGTTTATGTCAGCACCTGTGTCAACTAGGAAACGAGCTCTGCCGTTTCGCAACTCAGGGGCTGTTAGAGTGACGACTGGTCCTCTACCCTGGACTTCAGGCCACATTATGAATTCTCGACTGTTAAAAAGCTGATTGTTAGGGGACGCGCTTTCGTGGGGTTCGCGCTGTTCGGTGTCGCGTCGTTCCGTCGAACCGCGTTGGAGTTTAAAGGCTCCTTAGGAGGTGCAGGGGAGTTTGGTCTCGAGTTATTTTGTTGGTTTTGGGGATTACCGGTATTATTGTTATTCCCGTAATTATTTCTATTGTAATTATTATAACCATTATTGCTATATCTCTGATTATTATTATCATAGTTATTGCGATTATTGTAATAATTGGGGTTATTGTAATTATTATTGGGGTTATTCTGATTATTATCCTGGGGAGGATAATTTGGGTGGTACGGTGTGTTATAAGAAACTGGAGGTGGATATGCTCCAGGAGGTGGATATTGATATGGCATAGGAGGTAAATATGGCATTGGAGGGAAGTAGCCCATTCGAGTTCGACGCGGTAGGTCAAGATTTGTGGATTCAGATTGCGCGTAGGCTAAATAATTAGAGTTACGGTGAGCGCTACCTCTCAGGTCTTTCTCGAGCCGTAATGCGATTTTACATGCATCGTCGAGAGTACCGGGATTTTGGACACTTACTCCGTATATTAAATCGTCTGGTAGTCCGCGTTTAAATGACTCGAGTGCTAATCCGTCTAACATTTTCTTCATCGCAGTTACCTCAGCGTCATTGTTAAAGCTTTCGTTTAATGCAGTTATTGCATTAGCGCGAATTTTCTTCATTCGGGTATAGTAACTTAGGATTGATTCGTTTTGCTTAAGCCGAATGGCTTGAATATCCGCGCAATATTGTGGGTACGTTTTCTTAGTGGCAAAATATTCCTTAAGCGCGTCTCTAAGCGTATTCATTGTATTAATTGTCTTATCCGCGATCGCGTCTCTAGCTGTTTCCTTGAGTTTCGATTTTACTCCGTTAAAATAAGTGTTTACGAGATTTTCTGGTACGATCGTAAGACCGTTTTCTACGTCTTGTAGAAATGCTCGTAAAGGCATGTTTTTACCGTCAAAACTCGGGACTTGCATCGACGCTTGATGCAATGTCATACTTTCCCCGAGGGACGTGATCATTTGATCCGTAATGTTCGCGTGTCGGGTGATATTATAGACTTGTTGGTCTAACTCATTATTGTTGTCCCGTGGACCTAACTCACCGTCGCCTGGTGGGAGCGGATTGCCATCTGGATCCATTTCGATTAAATGTATGAAAAAAGGTTATAGGAGTAATATATAGATAATAAGAATGAGTTTTGGTAAGTAGAACGAAGCTATTCGGAAAAATTAAATTTGTGATAGTTAGACGCAGGTGAAAGTTGCGCTGATCGAAACAAAATTTTATTTACTAATTAATTGTTACCAAATTAAAAATAGCTTGTATTGAGTTTGCAATTGTTTATTGTCGAATGAGTAGTGTTTAGGATTTATTGATTATTTGAATGCGGTGTTGTGTCTGTTTGTGTTTGTTTATCCTTAGTTTCAGGATTTTTATCGACACTGCGGTTGGGTAAATTATCTATTTCTTGAAGTTGTACTGCATTTGCTAATTTTTCTCTTTTTGTAGGATGTGGATTTACTATCCCTTTTTCGAGTATTGCTATTAATTTCCGTATTTGATATTTTCTTCCGGCGCGTTTTCTGGTTCTTATCGGATAATGTTTAAATTGTGTGTAAAAGTAAAATAAGTTTATTTTATGGAACTACAATTATTTTCTCTTCCGAATCTGGGTGATTTGTTTCCTGATTTTTTTTAAGTATTTGATGGATTTTGTAAGGATAATGGTATTGTTATAGGAGTATATGGTAACTCTCCCCTATGGTATATTGCAACTAACTTTCGTAACTGGTATTTTCTTCCAGCGCGTTTACCGCGTTTCATTAAATATTGTTAAGCTGTACGTACAAAGTACTTTTCACAATTGCTCCACAGATCAATTAAAGAGTAGGAGCACTACAATAACTGATCTAACGAAATATTATGAATTTCTATGGCTTCCTGAAAATGAGTTGGTGAATGAAGAATGAATGAATCGCCTGGAGTGCGACAAAAAGTCTGCGCAATCCCAATTGATTCGATGATAGATTGAGTAGACTGCGACAAAAAGTCTGCGCAATTCTAAGCAATCGCAAATAATGAGATGAGTAATGAATGAGTGATCGTATATCAAGATTCGCCACAAATAGTCACAATTTTGGGTGCAAAAGGTTGCAAGTTGTTTGCACGTAAAACTCAGTAGTATTATAAAATAAAGAGTCGAATTATCCTTAGACAACCAAAATTTACTTTCACTAAAATTGACTCTAATTTTAATAATTGAATTTATCGATAATAAATTGAATTTTCGTCTAATACTTGCGTTCGCGGATCTAGACTTGAAAATTAGGGATTGAATTTTAAAAATCGTTTGGGTATATCAACTAGTGTAAGTTTGTAATCAATAAAATCTTGTGATCTATTAGCGTGTAAATATTTTTTATAAAAAGGCACGATAGTGCGTCTTCTATGATTGCAACTAATCTTTTAATGTGAAATTTAATTTTTGTTTGTTTAGTGCGTTTTAGTATAGATGAGTTAGGCATAAACGTGTAGTGGTAATAATTTGTGTAGCTAATAAAATTGTAGGTAACAATAAATCGCAAGAATATTTAAAGTATTAAAACTGAAGGTAAAGTTTTTATTATTTTTTTTTTTTGAAAATATAATAAAAGTTAGAGATTTTCAAAAATGGAGGTGCAAATAAGTTTTCAGGAAAAGAATAATTTAAGTTTTTAATTGCACAGGAGTTAGAAAAAGATTTTGGGGAGTAATTTAAAATTTTACTCCAGGATTTTATTTTAATAAGGGAAAAATGGAGATTAATATAGAAAAGGATCTTCAGGTTAAAGGTTTTAGCGTTTAAATATTTTTATTTGAAATTATTTGAATTGATTTTTGCACGTTTCAATTTTCTGCGATTTTCAGCGAAATTGAAGTAATTTATTTTAGTTATGATATTTAGTAAATAATTTCAATTGTCGAGTTAAGAAAATTGAATCAGAGTTATTTTTATTTTAGAATGTCAAAAAAGAAAGTTTCGCTTTTAAATGAAGTACAAATATTTTAAATTGCAAAGAAAATTGGTAACGAAATTCCTTTTGAAACAAATGGTAAATATTTTTTTTTGATTTGGTTTTTTAAAATTTTCAGAGTATAGAATTTTCAAATTTAAGAATTTATTGAATGTATAGAAGTTATAGAATCTTGACGATTAAGATTTTTTTTTTTTGAAGATTAGATACTTAAAAATTATAAGTTTAAATTTAACTCTGAAATTTCAACAAGGCAGAATGTTGAATTTTTAGTTTTGTTAAAATTATAAGAATCGAATAAAATTGTAAAATTTTGATAAAAGAACGATTCGCCAGCGTATCCCACCGCTGTCACCAAATTTTTCGACTGTCACGATCGGAGTGAGTGAAGGCGACGGGCGAAAGGGTTATTTTTAATTTACGATTTAATACCGGGATACTGAATTACCTCGTTCTATAACTCAGCCAAGGAGTTCGATTGAACGTCACGTGGTTAGTGTGAGAACGTATGAGGGATAAGGTACCGATTATTAATTTATAAATTAAAGTGTGAAATTATTTTTATTCTGTCATCCAACCAAGGAATTTAGCGTCACGTGGCTGATATAAGAATGTTATAATTTCGTGTTGTTTTACAACTTATTTGTCTATTTGTACCGAGCGGATGTACTATAGACCGTCCCGTTCAATGACCTGCGTGGCGTTAGGGTAGGTCCGGGATTTCTGAGCGAGAGGGATGTTGGGTCGGTGAATATGAGCCCTCAAGAAGACCGTGTTCTTTCTCTGTCTTATTTATATTTTACTATGACTTAAATTACCAGCACTTTTGAATGCTGGAGAAAAGGACAGTAAATAAAAGGCAAGTGTATACAAAAACATGTATAGTATATTGACAGTTTAAATTATACAAAAATATTATAGTAATGAACTGACCCCAATGGGTTGATATACCTGCACACACACTCACTCCAAATTCACCAATTTGAATTTGTGTACACAGGAGTTTCACAATGTTTATGATGGTATTTAGTTGAGATTCACAGGTTGAGTCTTTTCACACGAACGCACTGCACGCTGAACCAAGAGGCCGGATTTGCCTTCGAGTGAATTTATAATGATTTTAGGGTTTTTATTAACTGGATTAACTATTCCCGAACAAGGACTCCGGTTGCCTAGGCTGTGGACGTCAGGTGAAGGAGTTTAGTAAAATTTAATGCGAACTTAAATGATTTTACTCTAGGTATCCAACCTAGGAGTCCAGGTCCCTAGGCGTAGGACCTCACGAGGAAAGGTTTTAAGGATAAAATTTCAAGTCGCAAGCAAAAATTAAAAGAATCGAGTTGCGGTTATCGATCTAGGACCCCCGATTGCCTAGGCGTGAAGCGTCACGAGAACGAATGTTGAAATCAACTCAGTGAGTCTTACTCGCGAATAGATTCGACAAGGGTTTTAGTTGCGGCGGTAATGACTGACTTCGATTATTTTTCCTGGGTTTATATACAAAAAGGTTTGAAAGAAAAGTGAGGCCGAAGATGCCTCAGAGAGTGGGTTGAAGACAAAGAGGAAAAATAATACAGAAGGGTTTGATTTCTTTTATCAGCTGAGAATGACATATTTATTACAGGAGTTCTTGGGATTTTGTAGTAAACAGGATGTAAATAGAAAAATAAGTCCGAGGTGGACCGCTTAAAAATAAAGTCTCTATAAAATATCTGACATTTATGGTCGATATATTACATACTCTAAAAAAGTATAATTGTAAAAAAACAAAAATCGAGAGAAAAATCTTCGGTGATGGGAAAAGGGAACGGAGAGGTTCCGTGGGAGACCATGTAAATTTTTGAAGACTTCGTCTCTATAATGACATTTACGACCAATATTTTAGATGGTTCTGAGAAATGTAATTAAAATTAAAAATAAAAAAGCTTTCTATGGTGGAAAAGGGAAAAGTAAAGGTCCGCGGAGTATCGTGGTATTTCGTAAAAACAATGTTTCTCTAAAATATATGGTGACATTTACTCCCAATATTTTAGGCACTTCTAAGAAATGTAATTAAAAATTAAAAATAAAATAGAATTCGAAAAAGATTTCTACGTTAGAAAAGAAATAGTAAGAATCCGCGGGAGACCGTGGGACCTATTGGTAACAGATGTTTTAACTAGAAAAATCGTAAAAGTTTGAGTCGAACTAAAACAAGGAAATGTTTCGACAAATTTATTGAGACTTTTACGATGACGAGGGACTCGCGGCCGCGGAAGACTCAGAGAAATCCTCATGTGGGACATCTGGAAAACATCGAGTCAGTGGGTTCTTCGTGAGGGAGCGGCCGTAGTGGTCCAGCTGTGCGTAGAGGGAACGAAAGACGTACTATTTCCTAGTTGCTTGTACTTATTTACGTCTCTCTTTCTTGTAATTTGACCGTTCATGCTTACATACCTTTCTGTGGGAATTCAGAGCAAACCCAAAATGCGTCATAGATACCCATATATGGACAACACATACATATATAACATATATATACAAAACTCATGCACATATACGCATGTACGAGTCCTCATGTATTATTATATTTTTGGTGAGTGTGCTCCGAATTCTCCAGGTTAATTTTATACCAAAATAAAATAAAATAAAATTAAAATGAAAGAAAAATTTTTGAACTTAAGGTTCGGTTGAGTGATGATTCAAGTGTACCGATTGTTACACGTATTAGCAAAAAATACATCACGTATAATAATTTTTAATATCTTCTTATGTAATAATTGCCAACCAGTAAATTTAACTAGATGTTTTGCAATAATTGAAATACAGAATGTATTTACTGACATCTGTTATTTAACTTTACTACAATATTGTAAGGTTGACTATATTGTTTCCTCCATGTACAGTAAATTGGCAGTGAATTTTTGGTAAATTCATAGTAAATATACAGTGAATTAGCAGTGAATTCACAGTGCATGTACAGTGGATATCCTGTAAATTTCTTACTATTTTACTCGTAAACTTTGAAACCGAAAATAATAATAATTACGAAGTATGAATAACTTTATTATAATTTATAATTATTTTGACATCTTATAAATTTTTTTTTAAAAAGGAAAGCTCCATATATACAAACAGTCATTCAGACGTCACATGGGAAATGGTATGAACAAATGTTCGGGGCCTCCTAACCTCGCGTTCTAATGAAAACTCGATTTGCGAATATCGAGGTAAAAAAAAGAAATTGTCACTATACCACTCTATAGCTACGATTTGACGACTGTGGTGTTAAATCATTATAAAACTATAGTCAAATCACCATTAATTTACCAAGCAATCGTGGTGAAATTACCATTAATTTACTGTGAAATCGTGGTGAAATCACCATTAATTTACTCTAAACTCGCAGTGAAATCACTACTAAATCACAATGACAGAATGGCACAAAATGACTGTGAATTCACAATGAAACCACCGTCAATACACCGTAAAATTACGGTGAAAGTGAATTCACTGTGATTTCACTGTGATTTTACAGTGATTCCAAGTCCGCGAGGGACGTCTCATGATTCGTGGTCAACTCGACAACACCTCAATGAACTTGGCACCAAAAATTGATTTTTTTTTATTTTAATATAAATAAATCGTTTGTTCATCGCTTGTTCTTGAATGTTCGTTTAATAACATTCTTTGTTCTAATATTGTTTATTTATAAAAAATTAAAAAAAAAAATTTTCTCATGTAGCCGTTTATGTCTTGAATCCGATTTTTTTTTTTTTATTTGGGAGATCAATTTTGTATATTGCTTTTTGATCAATCAAATTGATTGTTCGATTGTTTTTATATTTTTATTCAATTTTATTCAGAATTTATTTATAACTATTTTTTTTATTATCAGGCGCATGCGCCAGTTAATCTCACATGGTGGCGAATGTCTATTACTGGCGCATGCGCCTGATAATAAAAAAAATAGCTATAAATAAATTTTGAATAAAATTAAATAAAAATATAAAAACAATCGAACAAACAATTTCATTGATCAAAAATAAATACACAAAATTAATCCACCAAATGAAAAAAAAAACAAGCAGATTTAAAACATAGAGCGGCAACATGAGAAAAATTTTTTTTTAAATCTTTTATAAATAAACAATATTAGAACAAAGAATGTTATTAAACGAACATTCAACAACAAGCGATGAACAAACGATTTATTCATATTAAAATAAAAAAAAATCAATTTTTGGTGCCAGGTTCATGGAAGTCTCGACAACTTTGAGTAATTAAAGCGTATTAACAACCTGAATACCCTTCAGTACCCAAAAACTACCTTACCAACAAGCCTATTAAGTCCGAGTTTTACATTTTTACGCTAATAGCTACTTTAGCTTGAAATTGACAGTAACTTGACAATTAAAATTACCAAAATTTGCGGTTAATTTTCCCCAATTTAGAGGTAACTTTTGTTACTAATAAAAGACCCTAATAAAAGTTTTCTTGAATTTTTTGTCAAATGTTCGTTAACTTCGGGCTTTTCCGTTTTTGACGACGATTTGTATACAACTTTCGAAGTAAATTTGCATTCTATTTCGGGTATAAAATTTACGTCAAATTGTGTAGCAAGTTATATACAAATTGTCGTCAAAAACGGAAAAGCCTGAAGTTGACGGACATTTGACAAAAAATTCAAGGAAACTTTTGTAAAGTAAACTTTTGCTAAGCAAACTGTGTTATTAGAATATTTTCCCGCATCTTTGAGATAATTTTTTTTCGTTGAATGGCCTTTCAAAAGTGAGCATAAATTAACGCTAACTCCTGGTTAAACTGTACTCAAATAGTAATAAAATGTTAGAATATCTTATAGTTACAGACAACGTGTCGTCAAATTGAAGAAAACTTTGCTGAAAAAAACCTGGCTACCTGTGTAATTTTTTCTGTGACTAGTCTGGAAATGAGTATTTTCAGGTATCTAGGTTTGCGAAGTCATTTGATTCCTAAATTGGAAAAAAAAATTTTTTTGTTCTATTCAAAAACCTGAAACTTGAATCTCACTCGGAATATTAAATTTATTTAGAGAGCCCAATCACTCACTAACAAAGATCGCAAAATGTATCGTTATTATTATTAACGCCATTATTTTATGCTATTACTTTTATATTGTTGAACGATGACGATGAGTCGTTTTTGTACAAGTATATATAATACAATGAGCAGAGGATATTTAAATTACATAGACATAGCTTTAAGTTTGACAATATAGTGTGGATATTTTACTGTCTACACCATGGCTATCGATATTTAATCATAAAATTGTTTATCTAAAAAAATATTCATTTCTTTATACAACCCTTGTGGAAATTTTTAATGGAAAAGTCTCTTTCCAAGTCTTCAGAAGTCTGAATAAGACTTTCTGAAAGTCTTATTTTTCCTGATCAAGTGAAAAAAAGTATCAATAAGTCTCAATAACTCTGGTAAACTCTGAATAAGTCAAATATTCCCTGAAATTTCGGACTTTAGGAAAGAGTTTTTCAGAGTTGATAAGACTTATTCAGTGTTAAAAAAAATGAAGAAAAAACAAGAAAACAGAGTTTTTAAGAGTTTGTAAGGGTTCATAAGACTTATTGCGTAATAATGATTGAGTAATTTGTAAAAAATATTTAAATAAATACTTCAATTGTTGAAAAGTGGTCAATTTTATTTTGTTACTTAGAAGTTAAAGTTTCTTATAAACAATTTTGGAATCTCTAGATAAACATACCATTTATAATATAGTTATTTTTCTTTTAACTTAAGAAACCTGCTTTAATTGTATCACAACTTTATTTTTAGCCTCGGACGGCTCTATAAGTTATTAGAACGTGAATTCCTGTACATTTCGACTTCAAAATTTTGTTCACATACACTTTCAGAACTTATTAGTCGTTATGAAATTAAGATCTGTATAATAAATTATTATCAAATCAACGGTATTAAACGCTACATCATAAACATTGTTTGCTTATTTTTGTTTTAAATGATCTTAAATGTTTTCCATTTAAATACATAATAATTTCGTAGACATTCAATTTAAATATAAAATGAGAAAAAATTCTAGTACGAAATAAGATTTACACAAGTACTTTTCCAGTAATTATTGATAATTTTAAAAGAATTTATTGTGTACGTAATATATTTGCAGTCACTAAGCACATTGAAGATAATAATTAGTACACATTACAAAACCTTAGTGTTGGTAGTTACGAAAAATCTGCTATTGAAGCTATTAATAACGTTTAACTCAATAATTTTTAATTGCTACATATTTTTATATTTCCTGATTCTGTTTCTTATAAATCTGTTACGTCCCAGCCTACTCGGCAGATGTCTCTGATTATTTTTAAATACTAATTGTTGAGAGACCGATCTGAGACCTAACTAATTAATTAAGATGTATATTGATAATTTAGCAAGTAGCATAATTAATAAGTCACTCTATATCATAGGACATAATATAATATAAAATAATAGAATATAAAACAGTATAATATTATTTATACTATTTAAAACATATTGATAAAGTTATTTTTCTCTTAATATTTGTTATGTACAAATAAGCGCTGACGCCTCGAGTAAATCTTCGAGACGTGCAGCTGCACAAATACCTATTTTGTTCTGATATAACTTTTGTTAATAGATAAGTGACTCATTTGTTAATAACAAAAACGGAGAAAGCGTGAGAACGGAGAATGGATCATTCGAGAATATTGCTTATCTCGATCCACACCTCTATATCGAACGATGCGCGAGCCTGATGCCCGAGCGCCTCGTTTTAATAAGAAACTCACGCTAGTTTTTCTCGATCAAGGGAATGGAGTCTGAAGCATACAATCATAGAGAGCAGTCAGGCTCAATATTAAGAAACTCAACTTCGTTCTCACCCTTTTAAAGTTATTGTTAAGAGTACGTAAACCAATTTATAAATTGCTTAAATTGTATATTTACACATTATTCATAGCTATTCTTTTACAATTGAATAAATCGGATTCAGATACATATAAAATAATATATTATATTCAAACAACCAGTTTATTTCAACCACCAAATGGTGGCTGTTCAACCTATACAAATTATTATTTATAATTATATGTAAGTTTTCATTACGTCCATTTTAAATCAACCGCTCAACTACGCCAGCGCCAAATCATCAACCAGGACGTAACAAATCGTTTGAATTTTTTTAAACTTATAAAATTAGCTTCTTAAATTTAACTTAAAATATCTCATTTTATACATTTTAAATATACAGTTAATTAAAATTTTACTATGAATTATTTTTTCATATATGATTAATTCTTTTATGAAGGAACACTTTCTATTTCAGTAACCAATTTGTTTTATGATACTTAATAATGTAAAGAGTTAGAACCATGGTAAGTATCTTTAAAAATACTTATATGTAAGCTTTTGAAGTTAAAATGAAATTATTTTACTTTGCACAACATTATTAAGAATACATTTATAATTTTTTATATATTCTACATAAGGCCAAAAATATCGACAATTTGGGTTTTTTTTTTTAAATACCTGAAATATTTTTCATAATGACAGAAAAAAATATTGCGAAAGTATATATTCTTCATATTAGTTTTAACAGGTCTATCATAGCGATTTTTTAATTTAATTCTAAAAAATTGATTAGTTTCTCGGAATGTTTAAATTATTAAACTAAAAAAATTTTAAACCAAATATTTTTTAAGTAATTTTTATGCTCTTGTAAATAGATCTGATTGCTAATTTACGTCTGTCTAGTCGTTCTCACATCATGACTCAAAAATTCATGTAATTTTTATGATTTAAGGGGGTTCCATCGAGTGAGTGTCTTTTTTGAGCGTTTTTTCGGGAATTTTTTTTAACGAACAATGAAAAGATATAACTTTGAGTGTTTTTTTATCATTTATTTCTATTTATATATTTCAAGAGTATATAAAACAAATGGTACCGCTGTAAAGATACCCACCTCGAAAAAAAGCACGCTTACTTCTTTCACGATTCCGACTTATCAGCTTATCTGAGAGAAAAAAAGCCGTTTAAATCTGTAAGCCTAGATGCTTCCAGTGAAGTAGAATCATCCGAAATTTCTGAGTATTTCTATTTTTTTTTCATAAAGGAAAAATAAAAAAATAATCACGAAATTTAAAACTTTTTTTGCAGAAGTCTGCATTTAATTTTTAATACTTGCAAATGATTCTAGTTTACTGTATGCATTTAGGCTTACAGATTGAAACGCTTTTTTTTTTTTTTTTCAGATAAGCTGATCAGCCAGAATCGTGAAGAAAGCGAGCTTGCTTTTTTTTCGAGGCGGGTATCTTTAGAGCGGTAACACTAACGTTGTAATAAACAGTTTTATTAGAAAAGTGTATTACTTTCGAAATATTAATTGTTACGTCGGATTTTTAATAAAAGCAGGCTTTGAGCCTTGACTATAATATGACAACGTGTTAAGGATGCCAAATTATAAGCGAAGAACTCGACCTACTTTAAAATCGGACTTATTAAGTATATTTGGTCCTAGTCTTTCGACCAATAGACCGGGGACAAGAAACCTTAGTGAAGGAATGTGTAAATTAAAACATGAATTGAAATTATAAATAAATAACTATATTGTTACAAACAAATTTCGATTAAAAACAGTTAAAATGGAAAGATTGAAATCAAGGTTATATAATACAGAATTATTCGGAATTTAACTTGTTAACAAATACTAAGTAAATTTTGGATACGAATGACAATTATTTCTTTTACGCTGTATACTACAAAAATCTAATTATTTTGAACATGCCATCAATAAGGTGGCTTATGTGAGTAATACTCCAGCCTACTCTAGTTGAAATGACTGGTAGAGAATGTTTCTTAATGATACAGTACAAAAATATTAATATATGAGACATTAAATTTCGTGGACTTACTACATATTAAATGGCGATAATTTTACATGGATATTTTATTGAAATATGCGTTGATCGAAGGTCTTCATCCTTTGGTAAATAATTATTGGCATATTCCTTACTTCATATTTAAAATCGACTACGTGTACATCTTTCATTGTATCAGGTTTTTAAAAACAAGGTGGCTAGCAGCCTACTCTTTACTATATGAAAATGAGATCACTTGGATATAGGAAGAATAACGGGTATTAAGTTAATAGTTCGGGACTCACGACACAACTGACTATTTTTGGGTCCGTTCGTTAGACCTTCGGAAAAATGGGTGGTTTCTCAAGTTTCCGTATTTGGGGGAAAGTCTCTTCCCACGTTCTTCCACCTCTACCCAAAAGTTTTCCACTTCCTTTCGAAAAACCATTGTTTCGGGGCCGCACTATCTCTTCCACATTGATTTCCCGTTTCCCTCTCTTTCGGTTCTTCACAACTCACTGCTCTTTTGTGCTAATAATAAATGTAATAATAGTAATAATAATAAAAGTAATTGATATTACTATTTTCATAAATCTTAATAAATAATTCGATTTATTTTTCCTTAAATTATTGTTAAATAAAATTTTCTATTTCTATTTTGTTTAAGTTTTATTCTAATATTTTAATATTTTATTTGTCTTTGAATTCTGATATTTTAATGTTTTATTTTATTTACATTAAATTCTCATATTTTAATATTTTATTATTTTTAATTTGAATGTTACTATTTTATTTTATTGTATTTTCGCTTTAGTATTTTACTCTTAATAATATTTAAAATTGTTAAATTTTATTATCTACCTAAAACCTTTTAATTTTTATTTATTTAAACATTCATTTGTCTAGACACCATAATTTATTTTTAATTATTTTTCAATTTAGAAAACATATCAGAAATGCATTACAATGGTACTATTTACTTTAACTCTTATTTTAGAGTGCAGTTGTGATAAGAAGTGCGTCAACTGCCACTCTGACCATGGTGAGGATTAAAATTCCTTTTCACTTAATATAATATTCGAATATGAATTATGTGTTGAGACAAATTTTAAAAACTACAATAAAAGTAAAATAAAATGATGATAATATTAAAACTAAAAATTTACTCGGACGTAACATAATCAATAAAAATAATTAAAAAAAACTGAGTTCTATCTTTTAATTGGTCATCAAAAAAAAAAAAAAATTCTCAAAAAACGATTGTAAAGAAACCCTTACACTGGGGAACCTCCTTACCTCTATAACTTTGAACTAGTAATAACTGAACGAAACAATATTAAAAAAAAAAAAAAATATTTTAGAAGGAAATTAAATTTTCTGTGATAAAGCTTTTCAACATTTTTGATGAATTTACTCTATGTTATGATCTAAGTTTAAACTCAAATTTATAAAAAATCATATGTTTCAGAAACATTTGACGAAGTATGAAGAATAGACCAACGTTCAAGTCATGCTACTATAGAAACGATTTGACTGACATAAATTTGTAATCTGACCTTTTTTGTACAACTCCAAATTTTTTTTTTTAAATATATAACTTAATTTTTTCCGTTTAACAATTCTAAAATTTCAAGCATAAAACAAAAAACTTTTTAGAAATTACAATAAATAATTACTATAATAGACCTGTTATTCATAATTTGGAGAATTTAAACTTCCTTAATAATTTTTTTCCGTTATCTTGAACAATATTTTCTATAGATATATATATATATATATAAATAATAATAAATTGTTTAATTTTTTTTTTATTCAATTTAATAAACTCATAAATTTTTCCTTCAATCGCCTTAACATCCTGTTGGTATCAAAATCACATAATGCTTATTCCGTATCGTAGTTAACATACACGATTGTAATATCATTTTCACTTTACAAAATTGTAAATTTTCCGTAATTAAGCATTCTTCAACATTATGAACAGTTACATATTTCGATGAATGAAAATATTTCCTTAATTTTATTACTTTTTCATAAAAAATGTATATGTTTTTCTCATTTTCATGTATATTGAAGTAACAAATGTTTTTTATTACACCGATCTGACCATTTTTTAATAATACTACGGACTCATCTATTTTTTCACAAGAGCGATAACTTTTTGATGTATATCTTTTGCTGTCGAAGATAAATCGTTAAAAAAATTTACATTCATCTGATCTGTTCAAAAGTTTTCGCTCATTGTCATTCAAATAATATTTTTTACCCTTTCCTACTAGTATGCAGCCATCCACTTCAAAAGTATTTTTTAAGCGCCCTGTCAAATTTCTTTCACAAAATTGTAAAAACTCTTCACTTGTATTAATTTCATTTTTCAATGGTGATAATGCTTTCTGAAACAAATAACGTCTGGCGATCTGAATAATAATATTATTAGGACTTTTTTGTAATTTCATTAGAAAATGATTTTTATTTTCGAAAATGAATGTATTATGATGTCGTAAAGGCCCTAGCTTTCGTACACTTTTCACCATGTGTAATAATAAGTGTATATTATACGTCATTACGTGCATACCAAAATAGTCTTGATATGTTACTACATATCTTAAAATCAAAGCGTCTGCCGTGTCCAGTTCATTAAAACTAATTTTGTCAGATAACAAAATATGTATAGCTTCCACCAATAAAGCTAAATGATTTAAATATTTCTGTGGAAGAATCCCCTTGAAGCATATAAGCGAATAAAAAAGAAGCCATGATCGCCATTCCGTTGCCTTCCACATTTCCCTTTCGGCTAGCGTCCTTGGAGATCGAGTTATACATGTAGGATGGTTAAAGTTTACAAGTTTTGTATTTAATGCTTCGAGATGGTTCGGGTTACCCACATAATAATCTTCACCGAATGAAGATAGCAGAATTTCAGTATGTTGTTTTATCACACTTAATAAAACAGCGTGCATGTAATCAGGTGACATTCCATCAGAAATATTAAAATGGTTCAAGTTCATAAATGGTGATGGCCCCCACACACCCATAATGTCATAACCATATTCATTTCCAGCAGCTCGTAGCATTTGTTCTTTAATTGGCTTGTCTGTCCGTTCTGTTGGAACAATCATTGTTATAGGAAATTTTTGGGAGTTATTGGTACGTTCCTTCCTATGTTCGCAGAATGTACAACCGTACGAACCATTATATAGTTTCATATTTAAGATTTTACATCTTGCGACTGAATCAACTACGGCACAAATCGGGATGAACTTACTGGTTATTGTCTGTTGTTGTAATTTCCATTGGACACCTTCCTCAGATAATTTATTCGCTTCATCGACGAATGGTTGTAGAAAAAGAAGCATATCTGGTTCTTTTTTGTCAACCCATAGGCCCGTCATTATCATGTGCTTGGACTGAAGTTTTGGAGATAGCTCATTAATGCAGGCATATATGGGCCAGATCGAAAGCTTGCTTGATTTCGATGGTTGACAACCATCAGTGTTGAAAGTATATGAAAAATTATATTCTTCTGAAAAAGGCTTGTTTGCCATGGATAATTCTTTATATATTTCACCATCACTCATACTTCGAAGATCATTGTTGTTGCAATTATCTTCCTTACTTTGAAGATTCTTCATTAAAACTTCTTGAACTTCTTGATCTTCTAATAAGGATTTTAATTGCAGAGAAACATCAAACGTTAAAAAATAACAAGTTTCTGGCGATTTCTCATTATTGCCACAAACGTTGCACTGAAACTTGTCTTTATTAAATTTGTTTTGAGCGCCGAAATAATAATGACATTTATCACAGTACACATGATATACAAGAATATTTTCGTTCAGTTTTAACGTTTTAAATAATTTATACTTTGAAGCAGGAACCACGTTATTTTGGAATAACGTTTTAATCATTGATAAGATTGAAATAATAGTTTTCCATGTAAGAGATTCTTCAGCTCCTACTGCTAGGGTCATTATTAAAGCTTCACCCCGTGTGATTGTCGAACACTTACAAACTGGTTTGTTGTAACTATCATTTGTATCTTTCTCCTTCTCTTCTTGCTGTAAAAAAAAAAAATATGAGCCGTCCACTTTCTTCAGATATTTTAGTCCGATTATTAAAGTTGACCGAAATAATAAAATACATTGTCAGCGAAATTTTAATTTTCTTAATATAGAAAGTTTTGAATGGCTTACATTCAAACTTTTATTAACAGATTTCGATCTTAATTTTGGTAATCATCTTAAGAATAAATACTTCAAGGAATAATAATTACGAAACGTACTTGAAGAACAAAGACTAACAGCGTTATTATTTTTCGAAAGTAGTATTATGAAAAAAATAATAAATTTGAATTTCTATTAAATCGAGTATAACATTAAAAAAAAAAATTAACCATAACGAACTACTACATAGCATTCAATATTTTGAATTCAATGGATATGTTATAAAATAATAAAGCGATATTAAACACTACTTACTGGGAATCAAATTCAGGATTACTTGATTTCATGTAGAGGGATCTAAACGTTCAATTATTACATGACTTTCCGGATGCTGAACTATATATTTTTGAATATACCCATTGAAACCAAAATACTGCACACTATCTCTTGAAATTCTTTATTCTTATATTTGAGATTGCTTATTGTATAAAAGTGATATGCTGCTTTAAATTAAAATTTCTCACATGTAACAAGTTCAGAATCTCATCAGATAAGCTACGACGAACTAAAATAAATTATAATTTCACCAAAAAATTGATCTCTGAATGCATTTGGAAATAATCATCTTTACTTAGTTAAAAAATATAATGAAATTCATGAAAATCTAAAAGAACACACTATTGTGAAAAGTTATGAAATAACGGAAAAATTATATGCAACAATCCTTCAACTTATTTTGATGTATTGAGTGATAAAATATACCTGACTAGGTTAGTTATTATAATCCTCATGAAAATCACCTATCGTTGTTGAATCTTCGACCTGTAAAATAAAAAAAATGATATACATATTTATAAAAATTTTTTTACTACGAGTTAATAACTTACGTCAAATCAGATTTCTTGGTGTAAAGATTCTTCATCATAATCTTCATACAGCCATGAATTAGATACCGAAATTAAAGTGGTTGAGACTAGTTGATGACTGAAAAGAGCATCAGTTTCGCCCGCAGATTCAATTGAAAATGTGTTGCTATCATTGGAAAATTAATTGAGAGGCAATGGGTCATTTGCGTTCGTATTATTGTCACCAGCGTTTTGATTAGAGATTTGATTTTCTACATTTGTGATCTACAGTACATACAAACAAAAAGTTTTTGATATTAAGCTGAAATAAAACAAGTAATATTGTAAGTAATCGACAGTTAGTTAATACTGTCTTCAAGCGTGTCTAAATAAAATATTCAAGTATACTAAAAATATTTTTTAAAGTATTGGTATTGTAATTTTTTAAATCCATATTTTCAATAAAATTTTCACGAGTTTAAAAACTTTGAAAATTTTATAATCGGTATCTTTGGTGAAAAAAAATAGTTTTGAATTTTGGAGTGTTAGCTAACGCTACATTTCAATATATTATACTACATCTAACTCCAGAAGGTAATTAACAAACGTATCGATAAAGCTTGTGTTTGGTGAACTACATTTGATATTTTGAATAGCTATAAAAAGTAAATTGTTACTTGAGATTATATATTATACAATTAATGCTACAGGAGATAGTTTCTAACAGTTATAAATTTTATTGCTATCATTTACAGTTGCATTGGTCCAGTTTAGTCTATTTATGAGAAGAAAAAAAATTATTAAAATAATTTTTTTGATGAAAATTAATAAAATTGTCATGTTCTGTTTTGCTTGTTTTTGTAGTTTTTCATCGTTGCTGGATTTTTTTTTATTTATTTGCACGTTGAAAAAATCTGGGCGTCGATTGGCCAGCCCCAAGACTTCCCACTGTTTTCGAGCTTAAGGAGCTTGAAAACATCACTGTAAATATATTTTCGAGCTCTTCGAGCTCGAAAATGTCTTTACATGCCATTATTTTTTTATAAGATCTTCAGGCTCTAACAAGTTACGTTTTATGATAGAATTTTAAAAGTTAAGGATCGAAAATCATTATTGAAGAAGCGGCTGTTCAATTTTTATTCCCGAAATAAATGTATTGAGGCAATAATCAATGTCAGTGATCAAAATCAAGATTTGAATGAGTTGTGTGACTTAGGTCAGAGCAATAATATATAAAATATCTGAAAAAAATATCAAAAACTGAGTTTTTTTCATTTCTTGCCGACAATATGATTAAATCTAAAGAACAAGTTAGATGACATTATACGATGATCAAAAGAGACTATAAAGAGAAAGAGTTGGTATGATTTCAGACACATTTTAGCAGATTATATTTTGATTTATATGGAAAAAATAACATTTTGGTATTTTTTTAACTTTTAAGGGCCGATATATTTTAAACTTTAGCTCAGGTTTTCACACGCGTCTTTATTCGATTGTCTGAAGATATTTCAATACGAGATTTCAAAAAAAAAAAAAAAAAAAAAAATTATTGTCGATTTATTGGATTCAGTCTGATGTATAGGGGAAGGGGGAGGGGCAACACGGGGTACTCCCAAAATTTTATATTAGGAGTACAAATAAGTTTCCGCCGTTTTATTGTAGATGGCGCGGCACGGAGTTCCGGTTAGCTTTCGCAGATGATAACCGGCTTAAAAAATAGTTTGGACATTCAAGAACAACATCACCTATTAATATCATTGATTTTATATTGGTAAAATATAATTTTTATAAGTTGAAAATGCCAAAATTTGAGCCAAGTAAGCGTTATTTACGGGAAATATTAGTTTACTTCTTTAATTTAAAGAAATCTGCTGCTGAGGCGCATCAATTGCTCGTAGAAGCATATGGTGAGGGTGCTTTGAGTGAGAGAACGTGTCGAGAGTGGTTTCAAAAGTTTAAAAACGGTGATTTCGACGTAGAAGACAAAGATCGCAGTGGAAGGCCAAAAATTTACGAGGATGCAGAATTGGAGGAATTATTGGAGGAAGATTCATCTCTAACACAAAAAGAACTTGCTCTAACATTAGAAGTCACTCAGCAAGCAGTCTCACATCGTTTAAAATCATGAGGAATGATTTATAAACAAGGAAATTGGGTTCCGTACGAATTAAAGCCGAGAGATATTGAACGCCGATTATGCTTAAGTGAAATGCTGCTAGCTAGACATAAAAAAAAGGGTTTTTTACATCGTATCATAACTGGTGATGAGAAGTGGATACATTATGACAATCCAAAAATAAGAAAATCATGGGGATTACCTGGCCACGCGTCAACATCAACAGCAAAACCGAATATTCACGGAAAAAAACTTATGCTGTGTATTTGGTGGGATCAGCTAGGTGTAGTGTATTATGAGTTGCTTAATCCGAGCGAAACAATTACTGGAGCCCTCTATCGAACACAATTGATGAGATTGAGCCGAGCTCTGAAGGAAAAACGCCCTCAATACTATTCTAGACACGAAAAAATTATTCTTCTGCATGACAATGCTCGTCCACATGGTGCGGCTCCCGTGAAAAAGTACTTGGAAACACTTGATTGGGAAGTGTTACCCCACCCGCCGTATTCACCAGACATTGCACCGTCCGATTATCACCTGTTCCGGTCCATGGCACATGCTCTGACGGCGCAGCGGTTCACATCTTATGAGGATACCAAAAATTGGGTTGATCCGTGGATAGCCTCAAAAGACAAGGAGTTCTTCAGACGTGGGATTTGAATGCTGCCTGAGAGATGGGAAAAAGTGGTTGCAAGTAATGGGCAATATTTCAAATAAATTTATATTACCGTTCTTCTCTAATAAATATTTAATTTGTGTTAAAAAACGGCGGAAACTTATTTGTAACCCTAATAAAAAAAAATTTTATTTTGTAAATGATTTTTAAACATTCCAAAATCACTTTTGTAAATATTATCAAGCATTATTTTCAATATTTTTTGTTAAACTTTTTCTAAAATTGAGTGTCATTCGAAAACTATTAATGGCTTTTGTTTGATGATAGATATCAATAAAAATTTTTTTTTCTCCCCTTTGCATTCAATAATGGTGTAAAATTCAATTTTTCTTTATGTAAATTACTTACAAACAAAGTTTAATTTAATCAAATTTATTTAATATGCAGAAATTTTTTTATTTTCCTTTTTTAGGGGATACCCCATTCTGATCGCATAAGTAGAAATTTTAATGTTTAACCGGTAACTAAATTTTCTTCTTATTTGCTTTGAATATAATCAAAAACAAAAAGA
>OZ024712.1:14074495-14246015 GCA_964016945.1 Microplitis deprimator
ATGATTTTCGCAATTGATTCATTCTATCGCGTCACATATTCTGAAATGACGGATTTATGCTCTTTTCCTTTTATGAGTGTCCTTTTTCTCTTTTCCGTTATTTACCCTTTTGTCGGTAATGGTTGTCGCGTATTTGTTCTTGGGAGGTTTGGCAACGTAACCTTTTCCATTTCGTTTGTAGGTGTCTCGTTCTGTCGTATCTTCCGTTGTGATCTAGGGGTATCATGAATCACTTCATCAGGTTGGTTGTAATGTTCAAAGGTAATCGGCATCGAGTAAGTCGTTTCAGGTATGATTGTCTGAAGTTCTTCTCTCTTTATGGGTGTATATTTCGTGTACAGTCTCTTCTTGAAGTACAACCACATGGCAACGAAAAGGTAGGTAGTTGTGACGGCTAAAGCGGCAACGAGTCCATACAAAATTTAAGAATGGTCGACTTGCGTTGTTGACAATATTCGAGTATTTTGTATCTCTCCCGTTACACTGGCAAGTGTGTAATCGTAGGATAATCTTCCTATGTTAGTAGAGACGTAGGCGGCGTTACCTGGGTCGTTGATATTTTTTTGTAGTGGTGGAAAGGTTTGAATTTCAGGGATGAGATGAAAAATGTTTAATTTCACTTTAGGAGAGCTGTCAAATATTGGAGGGGTTTCAATACCATGATGCCCATTGAGTTTAATATAATTTGTTCTTATGACACATTCTGGAGACGAATAGATTATTCCGGTTCCGGAAAGTCTCGAGTGTATGGTTGGCTGTCCTTAACAGGTAATTTGAAGGGGCTCTTCAGTAGGTAGTGAATAAAGCCATCCAGATGATGCGGTCAGTGCTTTCCAGTAGGGATTATAAGTTCTACTTATTCTAATGTCACAATTAGAGAATGGTTGATATGTTGTCTTTAGGAAGAGTGACATTTCACAAGGTGGTTCAATACTTGCTTCATAGAGTGGGTATCTCGGTGTGCAGATGTATAATTTCTCCAAATTGTAGCATGACTCTAAGTCCGTATTAGTGATGAGGTTGTACCAGTTTTTGTTTTCAGAGATTACCAAATAATCTGCTCGTGGTTGTATATATGCTGAACCGTTTGTATTATTGCCAAAAGTCTGTCGTACTGGATAGGGGTGTAATTTAAATGCATAAAAAGGTTTGGATTCGAGGATTGGGATTTCTAGGGTAATTATGAGTCTGTCTTCAAGAGTTTGTATTTTACTCTTGGAGATCATAAAAAGTTCTTTCATAATAACTCTATCTGATTGTGTAGGAAGGGTTAAGGAATTACGATGTTTCAACATTTCTTTCGTGGCTGCAAGAATCCTTTTTGGTTCGAAAATGCTTGCAAACAGGTATCCAGCTTGTGCAGCCTGTAATCCTCTTTTTATGCCTTTTAAGTTCTCTAGATAATCAGTGAAAACTGAGTTAGTAAGTAAACTCCAAAAATTTAACACCTCTATGTATTCGTGGTAGGTGACAACTTTGTGTGCCGGGTCTTCGAGGGGCTCTATTTGTTTTAGTTGCGCTGCTAGACCTGAAGAGTGGAGTATACCTGCCTTGACGTTCTGTAAATTGTCGTAGTATTCCGTGCTTATTAGTTGTACGTTATCTTCTAAGACAAGGGTTTTGTTTAGAATTCCTTCGGGATCTCTGGACTTTTGGAAATTGAAGGTTTCCTTTTTTTTTATATAGTATTTTATTAAAGATTCTTCAGCAGCGGGTAAAGGTGGTTGTATATCACCTAGTTGACTGTCCAACATTCCAGCGACTTTGAGTACTTCCATGTGAGTAGAGTCTATGTCAAAACTAAGTTGTTTGTAGTCTTCAATTTTTATTTGAGAGTTGCAAATCTCTGGGTCGATGATTTTTTTGCAGCGGGTCCAGAGCTTGTCAATACCTAACTCTTCAACAGAGGGTTTGATCTGTGTGAATTCATCTAAATTTAATATGGTTATGAGTTTCCAGTCTGATTCTATCCATCGAATTTCCTTCAGTAGCTCGTAGTATAATCCAGTGTTGAGATTTAGAGGCTTGATACTGTGTTTTGTAGCAGGTAATCCAGGTATAAGGGCTATTGTGAGTGCGATGATCCACGCTATTAGTTCTTTTTATTCATGTTGTTGGATTTCTCCTTCTTCCCCCCTAAACAAAATTATTTAATTGAAAGAAAAGGGTTGTCGATTTTGAAGTCTAATTAGATGTAGTAGCGTTAATATTCTGATAGTCATTAGGTATGTCATAAATGCCTTCATTATGCTCGGTGGGTCGTGTTAAGTTTTGAGTTTCTGCATCTTTTTCAGTTTGTGTTTCTTCGGGTATTTTTGGGCAAAGATGTAATAATAAGCTGGTAATTGAGTCCCAAAAGGCTCCGGTTATCCATATACTCCAACCATAGACAGAGTGTATAGCGTAACCGCGTACCAGTGTGTCGATAGCAAATTTAATAGTTTTGAAAGTAATATAGAATCTAAACATTGTCACACTGAAAGTTCTAACAGTGTTGAAGAAGCTATAAACCTTACCCCATGCTTTGGTTAGTGTATTCATAATAATTTCTTCGTCAAGTATTTGATTAATTTTTATTTTTCTGTCTGCAATGTATTGACCTGTCGCGTCACGTGCTATTGTGTTTAAAACAGCTGACCGTTCTACAGGGAACATTATGTGATTTTTAAGATTTTCAAGAGCACTATCTGAGTAAATACCTCCTGTGGCAAGTCCCTTTGCAGTTGTATATACCCAGGTATGATTTGTTTGAGCAGCCATTGTTTCCGGCTGTATCACTATAGATAATTTTGGATTTAGTTCGTACCATTGGTCTTCAAGTCTGTACATTGGTGCGAGTAGTAGGTTACAATCTATCTGAGTACCTGTTTTAACAATTAGATGTGTACGAGGTAACATGAAGTATGAGTCGTTGCCTCGAGAAACAGGAAGTTCTTGATAGCATGCGTCAGTGTCTCTTCTTTTTACTTCTACGGCGATGCGCTTGGCGATTCTTATGACTTCTCCTGCAACATGAGCGATGTATCTTGGTCCTTTCATAAATTGATAGGCGAATTAATCTGGAGCAATAGAGGCTATTGTCAAGGCGTTTTGGAGTACCTTCTTCTCTATTTCGCATTCTTGTTCGATTATATTATTGTAAAGTACTATTAATTCTGATATGAGGTGTTGTTCGAAATAGACGAACTTGGCGTTAACATAAGTAAAGAGATCCATATTATGTGGTTCTATTCTTTGGCTTCGAGTAAAGAATTCACTCATCTCGAAATCAAGTATGTATAATTTTGGATGTATCGTTTTAATGAGCTCAGCCCCACAGGTTGAGAAAAATCCTTTTGTTGTCAATGCGAAAGTTACTCCATCGGTGTCTACAGTATACAGTTCTTCGGATCCTTGTAAATGACCTTTAGCTTTACTTGCTATACCTTCATATAATATGCCAAAGCGATGTGAGTTGCAGTAATCCTCAGGTAGTAAATTCCAAAAGGTATTCCCTCTATCAATATCCATACATTTACCTGACTGGTATTTACACCTTACTCCGGATCGTAAGATAATTTGATTTTTGTCGAGGCTGACTGAAGTTTGATAATCTTGGATTGTGAATTTAATGTAACCAGTGACAGTAACTTTACTCCATGATCCCCATGCATCTAAATACCATCCTCTTTGACAAACCCCACCAGTGGATTATGAACCAAGGAACGTGACTGGTCGTATGACGGATGAATTACCTTTTAATTCTGAGTGTGTGCCATGAAAGTGAAAGATTCCGGATTCATGTATCATTTTGCATTGCTCGTGGGTGATTTCATGAATATATTCTATGTCACCGTTTGATACTCCAAACATGTGACTGAGATCTCCACAATATCGGACAATTCTTCGAACTTCAAATTTGCATTGGATGACTTTAATAGATGAAAACTCGGTAGTTTGTAATAATTGAACTCTGGTTTCTCGAATTTCAGGTTCGGGTGGAGGTAGTCGGCAGTCTTTTATGTCCAAGAGAGATAGTGTCGTGATGTTGGTAAAAGGTGTTTCGCAGTCATAGGCTACGAACCCAAGGGTCGCAGGTATAGTGAGACTGACCCAAATGATTAGAGTTTCGAGTCCCATAATTACCCTGTATAAATATTTTATGTCACTGAAACAGTCTTAAACAATTTAGTAAATAACGTGATGTATCAGTCGGAATCAGTATCACTGTCTTAATTGCGTGTCCTACAAATTTTTAGTTTGTCAACATGCTTAAGCGAATGTTTTCCATTCTTATTTTCAATAATAGCAGTATTATTATCTAAAACTTCTGTTATTAAGAATGGTCTCTAGTAATGAGAGTCAAATTTCCCTTTTGTAGGTTCTTTAACGGCATAGACTTTATCACCAGGTTTCAGTGTGCAAGGGCTTAAATGAGAATCGTAGTATTTCTTTGATCGATGTTTTGATTTGATAAGAGATTCTGTAGCGAAGTTTTTCGTATCACTCATGCGTGTAATTAAATAATGCAAATATCCACCATAAGTTTCAGTTTTCTCGGCAGGAAAAGAGCTTGGTATTCGGGCCTTTTTCCTATAAATTAATTTGAAGTGGTGAAGTTAGTAGATTCATGCACAGAAGTATTATACGAAAACATAGCAAAAGGTACAAGTTTGTCCCAATCTTGATACTCGTCAACATAATGTTTGATAAACTCAGTTAATACGATATGGCTTCGCTCGAGTGACCCATTGGTCTGCGGGTGGTATCCCGAAGTAGTAACGTGTTTAATTTTAAAGGTCTTTGTTAAATGGTGGAAAACATTACCTACAAAAGATCGACCTTGGTCGCTCAGAATTATACGAGGGGTTCCGAATTGTAATATAAATCCTCGAGTTAGAGCGTCAGCTATAGTAACAGCTTTAATATCCGAGATTGGTACAGCTGCACAAAATTTTGTAAGGTTATCTTGAATAGTTAATATATGTTGATTTCCACTAGGAGTCATAGGTAGAGGACCTACAGTGTCAATGGAAATTTTATCGAAAGATTCTGCGGGTGTATCGGTTATAATCATCTGTTCGCGCGTTTTTATACGAGTTAATTTTTGTTCTTGACAACTAGTACACGTTTTGACAAAGTCCGTTACCTCGTCTTTAAGATTAGGCAAGTAAAACCTTTCTCTCATGCGTCTGTATGTTCTGGTAATACCTTTATGACCCCCGTTGAAGCTCTCATGGTATTCCGAAATAATTTTGGGCCGAATTTCTTCATCAGGTATAACTACGTTACCTCTACATAGCGTAATAACACAATTACATTCACCTAAGCTTTGCTCAAGTAATTTACTTATAGTGGAATGACTTAGATTATCTAACATGTTTCCGGTTTTAGAATTTCTAAGAGTTTTTAAATCATATTTTTCTATTATTGATTTAGCAGTTTTTAAAACTTCTTTAAGATCTGAAATTGAAAATGACTCGAAATGTTTGTTTTTAATTACAGTGTCACGATCGGAGAGAGTGAGGCGACGGGCGATGAGTTTATATTAATTATTTAGTAAAACTACCCACAATATTTATTCTATTACTCAACCAAGGAGCCGAATAGGACCATCACGTGGCTAGTGTGAGAATGTTTAATATTTGGCAAGTTTTTGATACTAAATAAGTCTATTTCGTATCGAGCGGAAGTACGATAGACTATCCCTATCGATGACCTGCGTGGCTTTAGGGTAGGTCAGGGATTTTAAAGCGAGAGAAAAGCAGGTAGGTGAATATGGGCCCTCGAGAAGTCCCTGTTCTTTTACGTCTGTCTCTTTCTGTACCCGTTGACTTAGGAATGTTAGAGTAAAAGGTATAAATAAGAGAAAGATGATTTAAAAAAAAAGAAAAGAATCTGTATATTCTTATAAAATTATAATGTTGTTTTACATGTGTGTACTAAAATTAAACAAATACAATTAACTTACCACTCAGCTTGAGGTGGTTTACAATCTCGCTGATCACACTCTCTCACAATTCACCACTTTCAATTTATGATCGCGAAATTGTTTTTATTTGATTCGCTGGGACCCTGCCCGTGGCTTAGGGATTTTATTCAGCGGAATTTGATGCACTTTTTTGACTCGGAACTACTGGGGTGCCAAGCGGATACACTCCCCTATCTGTCGAGTGTGAGTATGAATATTGGATTTTATTTAGGATTTCGATCTAGGAGTCTGGATTCCTAGGCTATAGACCGTCACGAGACCGGAACTCCTGGTAAGTCGAATCGGCCGCAATTTTTGCAAGATTAAAATCTAGGTATTTGGCCAAGGAGCCCGATTGCCCAGGCGGTGGACCGTCATGTGGACAACGATTGAGATTTTTATCTCTGATTCGCGGTACTAGTCAGACTTGGGCCGATAGAACTAATCGGAGATTTCGAACTTATAGAACTTCAGGACGAGAACTGACAGAGATTACTTAGCGAGTGACTCGAGATCCGACAGAGGTTAGGTCTGATTAGCGATTGACTGCCTTCGTTAGTTTTTCGGCAGTTTATATACTCTAGTTTTGATGGGAAAGTCATATGTTTTCTTATGCAACAAACAGGTCCATCTCATCATTTTGGACAACAACATGATGAGTAAGTACATTTATCCGGTTTAGGTACTTTTCTAAAAATTAGAAAAGTCCATGTATGGAAATTTGGATGATATCGTTTGTAAACAACAACAGGATTAGTAAGTGCTTTATTGGAAGTACATAGATCTGGGTGTAACTTTCGAAATATCAGAGGTGACTCGGAATATGGAAATTAGATAGTCATAGCATCTTCATGAACGTTTAAATTTTAATTAGAAGTCCGGTGCACACGTGCAGGTGTCCCGCTAATTCGCAGCTAAACTTGTTTTGGGTACTACGCCCGTACACATGCATATACACACTCTCTTGTAATTGTATTGCAGGTAGATGTACGCAGGTAAGTGTGGATGCAAGATGAGTATACGGCTAAGTGACATAGTTGGGTTTGAGTATAGACTCTGTCCCTTTTGGTGGAGAGAGAGAGAGACAGGTATATGATCATATCTACCGATCATTGTCTATTCTTACTCATCGTGCACGCACTTACATAGGTACCTGCGAAAGGTGAAAGGATCTTAACGAGATGGGTTGGGGTGTAGTTTGGTAAACCTTGCTTGAAAGAAAAATAAAATGAATGTTTAAATCGCGATACGTATACATCGATTGTTACACCTCTACCCATAGATTCGTCATTGCCCTCGATGACTTTAATTTATGCAATTTGCGTAAATAAAAATGTGGATAACTGATTAATACGGATTGCGCTTTAACCTTACATTTGTACATGATATTGAATATGGAATATTGGAATTTAGTATATGCAGGTAGTCCTCGTTGATCGCTTAGATTACGGGTCCCGTTTCTTCCGATATGGTCAGTCGTTGTCTTTTGGTTGTACTCAAAAATTTACGGCTTTTCTCAGTATTCTGATGCGTTTTCTCTTGAGGGGACGTTTGGTTGTTGTTCTTCTATATTTATGGTTAATATTCCCGTTTTTTTTTTTTTTAGAAAAATTTCTCTTCTAGTTTTATTAAAATTTTATAGCTTTTGGTATCAGATTGCTCGTTGTGGATGATGTTCCGTTAGTTTTTGTCGTTATGGGATCGATCGGCTATGATTTCCCTTTTTTATAGCTTTTCGGAGAAATCGTGGCGCGGTGTTGTTGCATTAGACCGAGATGCACCCCTTCCAAAATTTTAGATTTTTGGTAGACGTCTTCGTTGTTGATTGGTTCTTGATCCCGCTTTTCTCAATGTTTTTAGTCTTCGGTAGTTTTCTTCGGTGGCTAAAATTTTTCTAACCGTCACTCACAATTTTTCTTTACACCGCGTGTTAAAGTAAGTTATAATTTCAACAATGTATCAACTCAAGATTGACGAAATAGTGTCTGGTGACGATATTGTCGTTCCCGAGGAAGTAGTTAACTTCCGCGTTAGTGAAGAAAATGGTGCTCCGGGAAATCGTCTGGTGGGTGGCTTCCTTGGCGAAGATCCACGGGTGCAGGTGATGATTCACGAGCGGGTTGAGTCAGCCTTCGATGAGGGGACCGAAGCTCAAGCGGAGCCTCTGGACTTGTCCATGGGGACAAGTCTGATTGTGAAAGGTTTCGTTGATCCGCACCCGTCAACTTCCAGTGGATCGCAGGAAATTACCGTAAGTTTAACTACTGTACAATTAAAGTTTAAAAATAGAAAAATAAAAAAAATTTTTTCTCTTAATATATATTTTTTTTTTTTTTTTTCCTTTCATAAATTGTTTTTTTTTTTAAATGTTTTCCTTCTTTTTAATTGCCCCAAATTGAAAGGGGTCGCGGATCCGAGGAGGTGAGACTTCGGCATCCTGGAGTACCAACAACTCCGGAGTTATTGGAGTGGCCGCATAGGCCACTTCCAATTAAATCGCATTGGTTGGACAATATGAAGTACATTGTAAGTATCTGTCTTTTATCTCTTTTCCTTTCTTTTTCGATGTATATGTATAATTTTATCTATCATTATTATTTTTCTTTTGTAGCGACACCGTCCAATGTCGGCGGCGACCGTGCTAAATTCGCCAAGGCATAGTCCAGTGCTGCTGATTGCCGAGGACGAGGGGTCTGGTATGGTCAGCCCTGGTGGTCCTGAGCTTCTGATTTGGAGCCAACTCCTGGTGGTTTCCACGAGGTTCGAGAGATTTCAAGTGGACAGGGAGGACCGTCCACAGCTTCTTCCCGGAAGCGGAGGGCGCCTCGATCCGACAAGGGGCAGCCGAGGAAGAAAAAGGCTGCCACTCCTGCAGCAGCTCCCAATCTTTTGTTTAGGGGGCTGTTGGCTCAACCGCCAGTGAGTCCCATACTGCTGCCCTTGTTGGGGGCATATGTTTTCTTGGGAAGCCGACCAGTGTTCCGGATCTCATTCAGGGTTACGTTCCAGGAGGGTCGTGGGTGCGTGATCCCGTATTCGGATCCTTTAGTAGCGGCTCTCTCTCCTATGACGATCCAGGATACCCAGTGGTTGACTGAGTGCACCCCATGACACGTGATGGAGTATTTGGTACATGATTCTATGTTGTCGGTGAGTACTGTTACGTTCTGGCTCTAATTAAATTTAAATAAAAATTTTAGAAGATTTGTTTTTCGAAGTCTCGAATTATTTATTCGCCACGGTGGGCGAATAAACGGTTCGACACTTCTTAGAATCATAAAGGAATAATAAATTAATAAATCGTTACTTTGTTGGAGATATTATTTTATTCATCACCAACAATGTAACGGAAATCTTTTGCGATAAAAAAGTCGCCGTGGCTCGCGGATAGTCTAAACAGATGACGACGCATGAGACCCGGGCCACGACGATTCTCTCATAGGAAACCTGAGATGCAACGTTAACACTTTTAATAATGTATAATACCAAGGAGCAACAGAATCAAGTCAGTCAATCACAAGATCTAGTAGAGCTAAGAACTCTACACAAACCTGCTGGCTTGATCTTGTCACTCGGACTTTAAGGCAAAATATATATACGTATTTTATCAAAATATGCACTCCTTATTTTAAACTTTGGGCGCTGCTACCGGCAGACCAATAATCACATACCTCTGTTGGGCGCCGCCACCGGCAGCCCAATATTCTCACCCGTTGTGGGCACCGATACCGGCAGCCCAAGCACTTCCTTCCCGAAACCAAAAAAATTCATGCCAAGAAGCTGAAGGTCAGGCAAGAAGGCTCAGCTACGTCGCGTATTACGAACGATCCACGAGGATCTCGGTCGCTCAATTCACCAACGTCCCCGCTTAGAGATCGTTGCCGAGGAAGTCCTCCTCGATCCGGTGACGTTGGTCGTTCGAAAAGAGTTTCCAAAGTCGGGTATCGTAGTGTCGGAGTTGAGTGAAGTGTCCAATAACCACCATCAACTGCAAGGTCAACCCACGTTCTGGACGGGTATCAGCAGTAGAACGCCGCTACCAACTATTGACGTGAGCCAGCGAACACCACCTTCTGGGACCATCCCGTTCCACGACCCTCGCTACGGGTATTACTCCGAGGCCCATTTCAAAGACACCGGCAGGGATGACTACGCCCCAGCTAAGGCGGAAAGGTTGAAGCAGAAAGGGATTATTTGGGCCGACTTATGGGGCCCATAATCTCCACCATGGTAAGTCAATAAAACTTTTTGCATAAAATAAAAGGTCAACCGCTGACGCACCTGGGGTCTGTCGACATTCTAACGACGTCAACCTGGTCAAATAAAAAATTATTCTGTCTGATAATAGATAAGCCAGAATGTAACAGTACTCTATCCATAATTATTTGTATTATTATATATATAAAAAAAAAAATTGTTTTTTTTTTTTTTTTTTTTTATTTTAATGATATGCTATTGTTTGTTTTTTAGGTAATGGTCAGTTTGTGTCTTGTACATTTCCATGGTGGAACCGTGGGTGCTCCTCCGAGGATAATTGCCATTCTGGAGGAACTCCGAAGAGTAGTTCACGTGCCGGGGGCACTTTGCATCTACTGCGCTCAGGGTATTCGCTCGGCGTAGTGGAGCAAATATATGTACACATATACATGTGCAGTATACATTTAAATTTTTCCTTTTTATTATTAAGTTATATATGAAACTTTGTACTTCTCATGTAAGTTTATTAAATAAAAATGAATTTGAATTTTATTTACTTGTTGTAATATTTATCCTTTTATCCTTTCCTTCCATCTAAATTAAGAAAGTCTTGGTTTGTTGTTTCTTTTGATTGTTCCGATTCGTTGTTTATTTCGCTGGAGGATGAGTTGGTCGTTTTCTCATCGCATCATGTTGGGATTTTGTTCATTTGACATCGTCACTGGTTTAATTCAATTAAGATCTTCTGAAATATTCCCTTTTTCCCTTTTTTTTTTGTTTATTTTCCAAATAACCTCGTCATATGGACATTCAAGTCTGACATCTAGTTTCGTTTCAGATACTGAATATTCTTTTGTCTTCTAATGGGAACTTTCACTGTTTGGGAAGAGGAGGGACGTTAGAGTAAGCACGCTTACTCTAAGTGGCCCCTCTGATTGTCTCTTCGTTGGTTGTTGGGCCTTGTTGTTGTGGCTGCTTATGACGTCATGCGCAGCATAGGTGTCGCATCAGCTACAGAGCTTGTGGATGCGCGAGTTCATCGTATCAGGTGTCTGCTTTTGTAGATCTCTCGCTTCTAGGGGGTTTCCGAAGGTGGTGGAGGGAGAAAGGAAACGTGCCCTAGGTCGTGAGTATTCTTAGATTTCATGATGGACGCCGATGGTTGTCTGCGCTTGCGTAGTCCTATCTTATAACTAATTGTATTTATCATTTCTTATTTGTAAATTGCATTAAATAAAACGATTAAAAAAAAAATAAAAATAATAAAAATTTAGTAATACTTATCATGTAAAGATGCCGTATATTTTGATTTGATAGATTATGTATATAAAGGAAAGTTACTTAATAAAAATATTTTTTTTGTGTTTTGTCATGTTTTATGTAATTTTTTTTTTTTTATTTTGAATATTTTGTAAATTTTTTTTTTTTTTTTATTGTTATCATTTTTTTTGTGTTTTTCTCTTCTTTGTGCCTTGCCGGGTTTCACGCTTGTACATGTATCTAGCCTTATAATTAACATTTGAAATCTTAATTTTAAATATTCCTATGGCCGAATAACTAACGTAATTAGCTTACTAAGTATATTCAGATTCATGCACTGTTACGATGTGGGAATCGTGCGCCGCCGTATAACCTCGGGTGGTGGTTGTCACGTGTTTAAATATGGCGTTGCCGCCTATATAAGCACGTGCATCCTACCCCCAGGCGCTTTTTGCTTTTTGCCTTTTACCAGCTATTGACTTAGAGTAATTTACATCGCATTGTCAATCAGTCGATTAAGTCATAGCTATTCGATCAGAGTCCGTGTTGATTATTACGTTATAGTTGGTTACACTTAGTTAACCAGGTGAAATCAACCAGTATAATCAATACATTTAGTTAATGATTATAATAACCAGTTAGTGTTATACATTAAATCGGAGCAATAACACGGTGTATTGCATTTATCGTATTATTGGGTAACAAAGCCCTGTGCAGTTAGTCACAGTAACAGTAATATCACACAGTTAGTTGTGTATTACACCAGATATTGTAACAGTGCGTGTGTGTGTGGCATTTGTGATAATGATTCAATAAAATATAATTATCATAAAACTAAGAAACTGAGACCAGAGTTGAGTGAATTCCTTTGATCCAGTTCCACTCCTTACAATTAAGAGTAAGAAGAGCAGCGTTCCTGAGCAATATCAAGGTCCAAGGAGGCGATTTCCAAGGATCAACCAATCGCCAATCCACCAACATCAAGGACATCAACACCGAACATTAGAATTAGGCTAAGTACTAGTATTAGTTTAATTTTATACTGCCAGTTCGGGTAAATTAAGCATAAGACGAGTCTCAAATCTGAAGCGAGTCAAGGCGAGACCCACTAAACTACACGATAACACCGCTAGTGTAGCAAAACGTGATCCCCTACGTTTCCGCACTTATCTATTACCTTAATAATTACGCGCTCTATTAGATTAAATAACTAATTTACGATACCTAGTCACTGTCTTACTTAAGCATTATTACATCGTATATCAAGTTTTAATTATATTTCTTATATTTATTCGTTTAAGCTTACTTCGTATTTATTGCTTATTCTTAAAAATAGTGTCTTAGTACCTTGCATTATTCATTTATTATTAAATTGAGCTATTTTAAACAATTTTCTTATGTTCTGTCATAAGAACAGGTGGGTGTTTATCTACCCATCGCCCTTATTGTATACGTGTATGTATCCCCCTCCTTTTTTTTTTGATTTTGTGAAATATAATTTCTTTTACAAATTTTTTTTTGTTGTTATTTCAATTTTTATCTTTTTTTTTTTTTTTTTTTTTTTTTTTTTTAATATATATTTTTGTTGTTTTTTTTTTTTGTCTTTCTGTCTACGTATGATTTTATTAACTTTACCCTGCACCGTGTATATACATATATTTATAGAATTTATTTTGAGCGATGATTAACGGGCCAAATTCATCGATCTCTAATTCAAGACATATTACGTAACTGTTTACAGTATGTATGTAAATATATTTATTTGAGAGTTATTAGTGCGTAATTACACATACTTATGACTTTGACGTTCTTTGAATGATTAAGATAGGCGAAGATCGGGTATTCATAAGTATGAGTTCTTACCCATGTGAGCATGCATAAATTTGTTAGAAAGTGTTAGTAATTATTTAAATTTATATATAAAAACGAATGCATAGTTGCATTAAAATATATAATAATTTTTTTTTTGTGTTTTAATTTTTTTACGTATTTTTTTTTTTGTGTTTTATATTTTACATTTTTTTTTTTTTTTATTTTTCTTCCTTTTTTTTTTTATGCATTTTCTTTGTTTTTCTCTTTTTCGAAATATGGTTAGTTATTTACATTATTAGTTCATTACCATTGATTAGTATTTATAAGGTGAGTATGTATATTACCTGCCTTACTTCTGCATGCGAAGGAGTCGGCAATTTGTTTGTGTTTACTTGTTAATCTTATCTTTTGGTTAGAGGTTAATTTTGTTTCAACTTTTTCCGTGAGTTCTTCTTCTTTCAGAATTTCTTTTACAACCACGTACCCTGGCTGTTTTGCGTCGACGAGCTTGTTTCTTGCGGTTATGCTCGATGAATGCAACTCTATCTCTTATGGAGACCATGTCGTCCATATACGTAGATGAACCTCGGCTTATTATGCTGGAAGCAGCATATGGGTGATATAAACTCACACTGGGCTGGTAATGACACGGGTACAGGCCGGATGGTGAGTCTAGTTCCTCGTAGAATCTCGATATATCGTCCATGAGGTCGAGGTAGCAGTAGGTTGAAGGTCGTTGATGAAAGTGTCTGACTGTAATCAGGTTAAATAGCCAGATTATAGTTTCTTCGAGATAAAGACTGGTGCGAACGTCTACCGATGGTATCTCTTCAAGTAAACGAAGCAAGTCTACTTCGTAAATTATTTCTGGAAAATATTTCTGTTGGGCTTTACGTATTCTGCGTTGTTCTCTGATGTGACTCTTGCATTTCCAGTAATTCCTCATGACTTGTATCCTTAGGTGTTTATTTTGGGCAATAATCCAAGCGGCGTATATCTCTAGGGGGCTCGTTTCGATGTCTTCGTCGATTCTTACAGGTTTGGGTGATACTCGTAGATCTTTCTCTAGGTCTAGTGAGTCAGAGTGTTGTTGAGATATGCTACTGCGGCGAAGTCGTCGCATTGCTCTTATACGTTTTCGTCTGTACCAGTGGTCTTGGAGGATTATGGATGAGACGATGTAAGCAAATTGCATGTCTAGACCAACCGAGAGATTCCTAGGGAAGTATTTGGCTACTTTATGCGACATTATAGTTTTATAGAGAAAATGTTTTCAATTGTCGATCTCGTAGCCACTGCCTTAGGCAGATTGCGTTGGTTAGTGCGCAGTAGTACTTCTTTTTGAGTCCGTGGTTTGTACAAGTGGTTGATGATGCCCGAATGACGTCGAACTTAGGACAGTTGTGTTCTCTGTTTTCTAAATTTACTAAGTCGTGTTTTAGTACTCGTTGTAAATAAGTAGCTTTGAGTTCTCCTCTTGTGTAAACTGCACGTGCGTTTCTCGCGTATCTCTTTAGGTTTTTTAGTACTTGATGGAGTTGTGTGTCACCTTATGACCAGTGTATACAGTGATGCTTCGTGGTGACCCAGTCGTTTCTTTCACGTACCTTAGGTGATAACTTGTGGTATGGAAATGGTTGTTCAACTATCCAGTGACCCAAGATGTCTTCGGTGGACACGACTAAGGCAATTTCTTTTGGAATAGATTCTTCTTTATTGTCCCAAAATCCTTGAATAAATACACCGTCCATCGTATGGTAATACACCAATTTAATAAGTGGAAACCTAAACATGCAAACCCTCTCAATAAGACAATTTATAGATAAATTGAGAAAATTATAGATAGCCCGAACTGGGAATTGAACCCAAACCATGTCGGTATCGCGCCGAGTGCTCTACCAGTTAAGCTATCCGGCACTATACTATATTCCGTTCAATTTAATCTATAACTTATTGAGCCACACTGTCCATCGTACGGTAATACACCAATTTAATATAGTGGAAACCTAAACATGCAAACCTTCTCAATAAGACAATTTATAGATAAATTAAGAAAAATATAGATAGCCCGAACTGGGAATCGAACCCAGACCATGTCGGTATCGCGCCGAGTGCTCTACCAGTTGAGCTATCCGGCACTATATTATATTCCGTTCAATTTAATCTATAACTTATTGAGCCACACCGTCCATCGTACGGTAATACACCAATTTAATATAGTGGAAACCTAAACATGCAAACCTTCTCAATAAGACAATTTATAGATACATTGAGAAAAATATAGATAGCCCGAACTGGGAATCGAACCCAGACCATGTCGGTATCGTGCCAAGTGCTCTACCAGTTGAGCTATCCGGCACTATACTATATTCCGTTCAATTCAATCTATAACTTATTGAGCCACACCGTCCATCGGACGGTAATGCACCAATTTAATATAGTGGAAACCTAAACATGCAAACCTTCTCAATAAGACAATTTATAGATAAATTGAGAAAAATATAGATAGCCCAAACTGGGAATCGAACCCAGACCATGTCGGTATCGCGCCGAGTGCTTTACCAGTTGAGCTATCCGGTACTATACTATATTCCGTTCAATTAAATCTATAACTTATTGAGCCACACCGTCCATGGTACGGTAATACACCAATTTAATAAGTGAAAACCTAAACATGCCAACCTTCTCAATAAGACAATTTATAGATAAATTGAGAAAAATATAGATAGCCCAAACTGGGAATCGAACCCAGACCATGTCAGTATCGCGCCGAGTGCTTTACCAGTTGAGCTATCCGGCACTATACTATATTCCGTTCAATTCAATCTATAACTTATTGAGCCACACCGTCCATGGTACGGTAATACACCAATTAAATAAGCGGAAACCTAAACATGCAAACCTTCTCAATAAGACAATTTCTAGATACATTGAGAAAAATATAGATAGCCCGAACTAGGAACCGAACCCAGACCATGTTGGTATCGCCCCGACTGCTCTACTAGTTGAGCTATCCGGCACTATACTATATTCCGTTCAATTTAATCTATAACTTATTGAGCCACACCGTCCATCGTACGGTAATGCACCAATTTAATATAGTGGAAACCTAAACATGCAAACCTTCTCAATAAGACAATTTATAGATAAATTGAGAAAAATATAGATAGCCCGAACTGGGAATCGAACCCAGACCACGTCGGTATCGCGCCGAGTGCTCTACCAGTTGAGCTTTCCGGCACTATACTATATTCCGTTCAATTTAATCTATAACTTATTGAGCCACACCGTCCATCGTACGGTAATGCACCAATTTAATATAGTGGAAACCTAAACATGCAAACCTTCTCAATAAGACAATTTATAGATAAATTGAGAAAAATATAGATAGCCTAAACTGGGAATCGAACCCAGACCATGTCGGTATCGCGCCGAGTGCTTTACCAGTTGAGCTATCCGGTACTATACTATATTCCGTTCAATTAAATCTATAACTTATTGAGCCACACCGTCCATGGTACGGTAATACACCAATTTAATAAGTGGAAACCTAAACATGCCAACCTTCTCAATAAGACAATTTATAGATACATTGAGAAAAATATAGATAGCCCGAACTGGGAATCGAACCCAGACCATGTCGGTATCGCGCCGAGTGCTTTACCAGTTGAGCTATCCGGTACTATACTATATTCCGTTCAATTAAATCTATAACTTATTGAGCCACACCGTCCATGGTACGGTAATACACCAATTTAATAAGTGAAAACCTAAACATGCCAACCTTCTCAATAAGACAATTTATAGATAAATTGAGAAAAATATAGATAGCCCGAACTGGGAATCGAACCCAGACCACGTCGGTATCGCGCCGAGTGCTCTACCAGTTGAGCTTTCCGGCACTATACTATATTCCGTTCAATTTAATCTATAACTTATTGAGCCACACCGTCCATCGTACGGTAATGCACCAATTTAATATAGTGGAAACCTAAACATGCAAACCTTCTCAATAAGACAATTTATAGATAAATTGAGAAAAATATAGATAGCCTAAACTGGGAATCGAACCCAGACCATGTCGGTATCGCGCCGAGTGCTTTACCAGTTGAGCTATCCGGTACTATACTATATTCCGTTCAATTAAATCTATAACTTATTGAGCCACACCGTCCATGGTACGGTAATACACCAATTTAATAAGTGGAAACCTAAACATGCCAACCTTCTCAATAAGACAATTTATAGATACATTGAGAAAAATATAGATAGCCCGAACTGGGAATCGAACCCAGACCATGTCGGTATCGCGCCGAGTGCTTTACCAGTTGAGCTATCCGGTACTATACTATATTCCGTTCAATTCAATCTATAACTTATTGAGCCACACCGTCCATGGTACGGTAATACACCAATTTAATAAGCGGAAACCTAAACATGCAAACCTTCTCAATAAGACAATTTCTAGATACACTGAGAAAAATATAGATAGCCCGAACTGGGAATCGAACCCAGACCATGTCGGTATCGTGCCGAGTGCTCTACCAGTTGAGCTATCCGGCACTATACTATATTCCGTTCAATTCAATCTATAACTTATTGAGCCACACCGTCCATGGTACGGTAATACACCAATTTAATAAGCGGAAACCTAAACATGCAAACCTTCTCAATAAGACAATTTATAGATAAATTGAGAAAAATATAGATAGCCCGAACTGGGAATCGAACCCAGACCATGTCGGTATCGCGCCGAGTGCTCTACCAGTCGAGCTATCCGGCACTATACTATATTCCGTTCAATTCAATCTATAACTTATCGAGCCACACCGTCCATCGTACGGTAATACACCAGTTTAATATAGTGGAAACCTAAACATGCAAACCTTCTCAATAAATAAACTTGACGGAGTCGATCCATTTTAGTGGTTCGTGATCACAGACGAGAGTGAATCTTCGACCATATAAATACGGTCTAAAATGTAAAATACCGTAAATAACTGCTAAACATTCTTTTTCAGTTGTTGTGTAGTTTCGCTCTGCATTTTTGAGAAGTCTTGATAAATGAGCAATTGGTCTGTCTTCACCAATTTTTACTTGGCTTAATAGAAAAGTCAGGATATTGCAAAACTTTTGTTGGGCCGAGGTCCAGTTGAATGGATTATTCTTTTTCAATAGTTCTGTCAATGGTTTCGCACGGCCTGAGAAGTTTTCAATGAAGTGACGATAATAACCAGCTAGTCCAAGAAATTGTCTGATGTTCGTAACTGTCTTTGGTCTTGGAAACTTTTCGATAGCTTCAGTCTTCTTTGGCTCTGGACGTACACCGCTATTGCCAATAATATGACCAAGGTATGCAACCTCGAGATTTAGAAATTCACATTTATCTGATTGTAAGACTAAATTGGCTTGTTCTAGTCGATTGAAGAGTCTTCGGACATGTATGCCGTGTTCTTCGAGTGATGATGCGAAAATAACGACGTCATCGAGATAGACAAATAGCTCCACGTCTTGTAGACCGAGAAGAACTCGTTCCATAAGTCGTTGAAAAGTAGCTGGAGCGTTTTTCAGTCCAAATGGCATTCTGTTATACTCATAGTGACCATTTGGTGTACTGAATGCAGTTCTCTGTTGGTCTCTTGGATTCATTTTGATTTGATGAAATCCACTAGCCAAGTCAAAAACTGAAAAATACTTTGCTCCTCCTAGTCAATCGAGAATCTCAACTATATTTGGAAGAGGATAAGCATCGCCTATGGTTTTTTCATTTAGTTGTCTAGTCAATTACCATACGCCAGCGCTTATTACCTTTTGAATCTGGCTTCTTTGGGACTATCCAAAGAGGTGAATTATATGGAGAGACAGATTCAGATATTACACCATCATTCAGTAATTTATTTACTTGTCAAGCGATTTCTTCCTTATGTACAGGTGGAAAACGATACTGGCAGACTGATATGGTAATTTCATCAACTGTTGGAATCGAGTGTGTCATCATTGTTGTAGCTGGAAGATCACCTCCAGGAAGATGGAAGAGCATCGGGAATTCTCTGATAAGCTCATGCACGTGCTCTTTTTCCAAAACATTTAAATGATTAAGTCGGAGACTAGCACATATGCGCTCGAATCTATCCTGACCATCTTCCGGTATATCGCTATTTTCAGAATCGTCAAAGAAATCCTCTGAACTGCCATCGCATTCAAAGGGAATAATTTCTTGTGGTGGTATGACTAGTTCAATATCGTCTTCATATGCATTAATCGCGAAGACATAACAAATATTGTCATTATTCGTGACTAAAGCATTACCAATGAAAATATTTTCGCGAGTTTCAATGCGAGGTAAAATCCCAGTTTTTAGATCTGTCTTACGAAGGTTAATTGGTATTACTGTTCGAGTTCTAGCTTTTAATAAAAATATTGAGGGTTCGTCTTCACTTCGAAACATAGTTACCGGGGGTGTATCAAATGGTTTACTTTTGGTATTTTTGAGCGGGATTGGGTTTACGGGTTAGGAATCTGCGACTATGGCATTGTGATGAAAAGATATTTTAACCTTTTCTTTAGTTAGAAAGTCTATGCTGATAATTCCATCGGTTGGAATGGGTAATGGATTCTCGAGAACGTGAAATTTCTCGGGATTTGAGAAGAAAGTAATTTCTGTGGTTCCTAAAGTATCAGGTCGCTTAGTAGTGATTCCTTTTATGGATACTGAGTCACAGGTATCAATTACTGTACGAGGGGCCAGTGCGTCTTTTCTGATAACATTTATGTCAGCGCCTGTGTCGACTAGGAAACGAGCTCTGCAGTTTCGCAACTCAGGGGCTATTAGAGTAACGACTGGTCCTCTACCCTGGACTTCAGACCACATTACGAATTTTCGATGGTCAGGAATCTGATTGATGATGGACGCGTTTCCGTGGGGTTCGCGCTGTTCGACGTCGCGTCGTTCCGTCGAACCGCGTTGGAGTTTAAAGGTTTTTTAGGTGGTGCAGGAGAGGTTGGTCTTGAATTATTTTGTTGGTTTTGTGGGTTACTATTGTTACTGTAATTTCCATAATTATTCCTATTATAGTTGTTATAACCATTGTTACCGTATCTTTGATTATTATTGTCATAATTGTTACGATTATTGTAATTATTGTTGTTATAATTGTTATTAGAGCTGTTCTGATTGTTATCTTGAGAAGGATAACTTTGATAATATGGCGGATTATATGGTACTGGAGATGGATATGCTCCAGGAGGTGGGTATTGATATGGCATAGGAGGTATATATGGGATTGGAGGGAAATAGCCCGGTGGAGGATAGTATGGGTAGTAACTTCCAGGTGATCGACTTCGTGAACGATAGGGTAAATTGCCACGCTCAGGATAGTTGCGTTTATCGCGTAGTGGTGTCGTATCCCGCACGGAGGATCTACTGTATGAATTAGATCTGTTATTATCTTCGCGAATAAATCTGAACGGTATTGTATTTCGACGTTCTTCGTCACGAAAGCTTACCGTTCGAGTTCTGCGCGGTGAATCGAGATTTGCGGATTCGGATTGCGCGTAGGCTAAATAATTGGAGTTACGGTGAGAACTACCTTTCAGGTCTTCTTCGAGCCGTAATGCGATTTTCTATGCCTCATCGAGAGTATCAGGATTTTGTACACTTACTCCGTATATTAGATCGTCTGGTAGTCAGCGTTTGAATTACTCGAGTGCTCAACCTTCTAGCATTTTCTTCATCGGATTTACTTCGGCTACATTATTAAAGCTTTCGTTTAATGCGGTTATTGCATTAGCGCGAATTTTCTTTATTCGGGTATAGTAGCTCAGGATTGATTCATTTTGCTTAAGCCGGATGGCTTGGATATCCGCGCAATATTGTGGATAAGTTTTCTTAGTGGCGAAATATTCTTTAAGCGCGTCTCTAAGAGCATTCATTGTATTAATTGTCTTATCCGCGATCGCGTCTCTAGCCGTGTTCTTGAGTTTAGATTTTATTCCGTTAAAATAAGTGTTTCTGAAATTATCTGGTACGATTGTAAGACCGTTTTCTACATCTAGTAGAAATGCTTGTAAAGGCATGTTTTTACCGTCAAAACTCGGGACTTGCATTAACGCCTGATGCAATGTCATACTTTCCCCGAGGGACGTGATTATTTGATCCGTAATGTTCGCATGTCGGGTAATATTATGGACTTGTTGGTATAAGTCATTATTGTCATCTGGTGGATTCAACCCGCCATCGTTAACTGGTGGATTCAACCCGCCATCGCCTTCTGGAAGCGGATTCCCGTGTTCATTCATTTCGATTAATTGTATGGAAGAAAGTTATAGGAGTAATATAGAGATAGTAAGAATGAGAATTTTGGTAAGTAGTGCGAAGTTAGCAAGAAAACTCTATCTGCAATAGTCAGACGCAAGCAAAAATTTGCGCTGGTCAAAACAAAAATTTATTTACTAATTAATTGTTGCAAAATTTGAATAGCTTGTATTGAGTTTATATTTTTTTCTTGTAAAGTGAGTAGTGTTTAAGATTTATTAATTACTTAAATGAGGTGTTGTGTATGTCTGTGTTTGCTTGTCCTTAGTTTGAGGATTCTTATCGACACTGTTGGTGGGTGAATTATCTATTTCCTGGATGTTTACGGTATTTGTTAAATTGTTCCTATTTACAGGATACGGACCCAGTGATCCCTCATCTAGTATCGCTATTAATTTCCGTATTTGATATTTCCTTCCGGCGCGTTTGCCGCGTTTCATTAGATAATGTTTAAATTGTGTATAAAAATGAAAGTGGAATAAGATTACTTTGTAGGACTACAAATATTTTTCTCTTCCGAATGTGGATGGTTTATTTCCTGATTTGGTGAAGAATTTGCTGGATTTTGTAAAGATAATAGTATTGTTACGGGATTGTATGGTAACTCTCCCCTATGGTATATTGCAACTAACTTTCGCAACTGATACTTTCTTCCAGCGCGTTTTCTGCGTCTTATTGAATATTTCTAAGCTGTACGTGCAATTTACTCTTCACAATTGCTCCAATGATCAATTAAAGAGTATGAGTACTGCAATAATTGATCGTACGAAATATTGCAAGCTTTTATGGTTTCTGAAAATGAGTGGATCAGTGAATAATGAATGAATCACCTGGAATCCGACAAAAATCAGCGGTCTCCTAATTAATTCGATGAAATATTGAATAGAATCCGTCAAAAAGTCTGCGGTCTTCTAAGCAACCGTAATTAATGAGATGAGTAATGAGTGAATAATAACTGATCCAAAGTACCAAAAATAACTTGCAATTTTGGGCGCAAAAAGGTAGCAAGTTGTTTGCACGTAAAACCCAGTAGTATTATAAAATAAAGAATCACCTTGTCCTTAGAAAATCACAATTTTATTTTCACTGTAATTGACTCTATTTTTAATAATTTAATTTATCGATAATAAATTGAATTTTCATCTAACACTTGTGTTCGAGGATCTAGACTTAAAATTTTATAATTGAATTTTAAAAATCGTTTGGATATATCAACCAGAGTAAGTTTGTAATTCATAAAATCTTGTGATCTATTAGCTTGTAAATATTTTTGTATAAAAGGGCACGATGGTGCGTCTTCTATGATTGCAACTAATCTTTCGATGTAAAATTTAATTTTTGTTTGTTTAGTGCGTTTTAGTGTAGATGAGTTAGGCATAAACGTGTAATGTGGCTAATAAAATTGTACGCAACAATAAATTGTAAGGGTTTTTGAAGTATTGAAACTGAAAGTGTAAAACTTCTTTGAATAAAAATTTATTTTGAAATATGATAAAAGTTATTGAAGATTTTCAAAAATAAAAATTGCAAATAGTATTAAAAAAGAAAAATAATTAAGGTTTTAATTGCAAAGAATTTAGAAAAAGAATCTTAGGAATAGTTTGGAATTTTACTCCAGGATTTTATTTTATAAAAATAAAGATTAATACAAAAAGGTCTCAGATAAAAGTTAGAGGTTTTAGAGTTTAGTTATTTTATAAGGTTTTGAATTGATTTTGGCGCGTTGAGTTTTTCCAAATTTTCTAAAATGGATAGAATTTAGCAAGATGATTTTAAGAATTGAAATAATAGTTATGATTTTGAGAAGAATAGTTTAAATGTTCGAGTTGAGAAAATTAAATCAGTTTATTTTAAAATGTCAAAAGAAAAATTTCGCTTTATGAGTTTTTTAAAAATTTGTTAAGAAATTTAATAAAGAAATTTATTTTGAAGAATAGAAAATATTTTTGATTTGATTTTAAAATTTTCAGAGTATGGAATTTTCAAATTTAAGAAATTATTGAGTGTATAAAATTTATAGAATTTGTAATTAAGATTTTTGAAGATTGAATACTTAAAAATTACAAGTTGAAATTTAACTCGGAAATTTCAACAAGGCAGGACATTTATTTTTGTTAAAATTATAAGAATCGAATAAAATTGAAGAAGTTTAATGAAAAGAACGATTCACCAGCGTATCCCACCGCTGTCACCAAATTTTTCGACTGTCACGATCGGAGAGAGTGAAGGCGACGGGCGAAGGGTTTATATTAATTATTTAGTAAAACTACCCACAATATTTATTGTATTACTCAACCGAGGAGCCTAATAGGACCGTCACGTGGCTAGTGTGAGAATGTTTAATATTTGGCAAGTTTTTGATACTAGATAAGTCTATTTCCTACCGATCAGAATTACGATAGACTATCCCGATCGTTGACCTGCGTGGCTTCAGGGTAGGTCAGGGATTTTAAAGCGAGAGAAAAGCAGGTAGGTGAATATGGGCCCTCGAGAAGTCCCTGTTCTTTTACGTCTGTCTCTTTCTGTACCCGTTGACTTAGGAATGTTAGAGTAAAAGGTATAAATAAGAGAAAGATGATTTAAAAAAAACGAAAATAATCTGTATATTCTTATAAAATTATAATGTTCTTTTACATGTGCGTACTAAAATTAAACAAATACAATTAACTTACCACTCAGCTTGAGGTGGTTTACAATCTCGCTGATCACACTCTCACAATTCACCACTTTGAATTTATGATCGCGGAAGTGTTTTTATTTGATTCGCTGGGACCCTGCCCGTGGCTTAGGGATTTTATTCAGCGGAATTTGATGCACTTTTCGGACTCGGAGCTACTGGGGTGCCAAGCGGATACACTCCCCTATCTGTCGAGTATGAGTATGAATATTTGATTTCATTTAGGATTTCGATCTAGGAGTCTGGATTCCTAGGCTATAGACCGTCACGAGACCGGAGATCCTGGTGAGTCGAATCGGCCGCGATTTTTGCAAGATTAAAATCTAGGTATTTGGCCAAGGAGCCCGATTGCCTAGGCGGTGGACCGTCACGTGGACAACAATTAAGATTTTTATCTCTGATTCGCGGTACTAGTCGGACTAGGGCCCAATTTAATATAGTGGGAAACCTAAACATGCAAACCTTCTCAATAAGACAATTTATAGATAAATTGAGAAAAATATAGATATCCCGAACTGGGAATCGAACCCAGACCATGTCGGTATCGCGCCGAGTGCTCTACCAGTTGAGCTATCCGGCACTATACTATATTCCGTTCAATTTAATCTATAACTTATTGAGTAAAGACTCTGTCCCTTTTGATGGAGAGAGAGAGAGAGATAGAGACAGGTATATTATCATATCTGCCGATCTTTGTCTATCCTTACTCATTGTGCACGCACTTACATAGGTACCTGAGAAAGGTGAAAGGATCTCAACGAGAAGGGTTGGAGTGTAGTTTGGTAAATCTTGCTTGAAAGAAAAATAAAAATAAATGGTTAAATCGCGATTCGTATATATCGATTGTTACACACAGACAGCTTTTGACGACAAAAAAATGCAATTTGCGAGCAAACATTGTTACTCCATTCCAAACCAGATAAAGCGTTTGTCTTGATAGTTGACGCTTTCCCGGTAGTATTAGGTTGTATTTTAGGTCAAGAATTCAAAATAGAATCGGAAATTGATAACACAGAAAGAATCACTCAAGTATTACCGATTGCGTATAGGTCGTGTACATCAATAGACGCGGAAACTAGATCTACCAAACAAGAACGGGAATGCTTGGCTCTTGTATTTGCTATTCAACAATTTAGACCGTATTTATATTCTCGCGAATTTATTGTACAGACAGATGAAGGTTGCATCTCATGGTTGAAAGATGAAATCCATCTAACCGATAGACAAATCAAATGAAAATCTCTGTTAAATGGGTATAAGTTTAAGGTTTTTCTTAAGAGAAAAGTGGTTGATCGATTGGCCGACCCCTTATTAAATAATCCTCCAGCTCGTTCAATAGACCCTTTTCCTACGACTCAAGTCAGCATGTGTCCGATAGATAATCCTCAGAATATAACACCAAAAAGGGGACCGGGTAGACCTAGGAAAACGGATAAACCAAATCCTTCGGGAAAGGAGTAATCCGTCTTTCTGGCGCCTAGGGATACAATAGCTTCTAGATAGCGACAAAGAACAGGTAAATTAAGATCAACTTATCACCTCTATAAAAGACCTAATTATAAAGAATTAGAAACTTCTGAGTTTTCGTCAGCAGACGAAACCATCAGTAAGTCCAATCCACAGTTATCACAAGTAACAGTTTCGCCACCTAGAGCATTTCCCAAAGAAATACTTTCCGTGGTAGAAATAGAACCAAATTCCACCGAAACTGACGAAGCTGGACACGATAGCCCTCGATTACCGGAAAATATCAACGAGTCCTGTACCTAAGTTACTGCAAGCATTAAATTATATTTCAGAAGTGGAATTTAAGATAAATAATCCTAAAGTAGGACAGATGTTCGTAGCGCAGTACGGAAAAAGTTGAGTTTTCATGGTATTCTTCAAACCGCGTCACTTCGATAAAACTACTCCGGAAATGATATCGGACGCTTTGTATAGGTTAAGGGGCGCTCTAGAAAAATATAAAATTTTAAGTTTAAGAATAACTGAAAATGGCGATGAAATAGGGAAGGGAATAGACCTTATTTAACTAAAATATTCAAATTCTGCCTTATAAATCTCACACTTACTAAAGGTAAAACAATATGCTCAACCGAAGATCAAATATTACCAATAATTACCAAATATCACTCTAGTTTAATTGGAGGCCATAAAGGTGTAGCAAAAACATCTTTAGAATTCGTGAACAGTATTATTGGCCCGGATTGAAAGATGATGTACATAAATTCATCCAGAACTGTGACGTTGGCCAGCGTGAAAAATTATCGCAAATAAAGACCAGACAACCTATCATAATAACGGACACACCTTTTGAACCTTTTGAAAAAATTTCAATTGATACGGTAGGGCCACTTGAGCTCACTCCAGACGATAACATAGATATTTTGACAATACAAGACAATTTCTCAAAATTTTGCGCCGCGGTCGCAAGGCCAGACATACGGACTGAAACTATAGCTGAGGCTTTAATTAATAATTTTATCAGTCTTTATGGCTGCCGAAAAGTAATCTTATCTGATAATGGTACGTCTTTCACAATTTAGCTATGGCAATGTTCAATTACAACACAACTGTACATTCTGCTACTAACTTTACACCTTTCGAATTAATATTCGGAAAAAACGCTCGCTCGCCCACCTCATTTCCAGATTACTCACAGATAGAAACTTAGCCCGAATTAATCGGAAATTCATTAACTCGATCGAATGAAGCCCGAGCTATAGCTCGAATTGATCTAATAGAATCTAAAGTTTGTTCTAAAGATCGTTATGATAAAACTTTACATGAAGTAGATTTTTCACCCAGTAAATTTGTGTATATATTAAAAGAACAGAAAGGGGAAACTTGATAGTCATTATCACGGCCCCTATGAGGTAGTTAAAATCCTAGAAAACGGAACCGTTGTTTCAGAAACAAACGAAAGACATAGATTCTTAAAACACCCGTCAAAATTATAAATAGCATTCTCAGTCCACGATCTAACTAAGAAAACTTTAAAATCTTGCCCTTCATAATAGATTTAGTAGTAATAGGTTAACAAGTAAGAGGAGCATCGACTCCATTTCCTTAAACGGAAGACTCATATAACTTGAGTTTCAATTTATAGACAACCATACACCAGTCCACGCTCTCAAGATCATCCGATAATCACATCAAAGCGTAGTAACCCCTGGACCATGACAGAAGCCAAAGTACACTTGGAGAAGTACAAGCATGTCGCTCAGGAGGAAGCCGCGAAGCGTAAGAACGATCTCGACGCGAAGCTAAACCAGACAAGGGTATATCCGATCGACCCTCGGGATGGGGATTTCGAGTTCTATCACGACATCACGATACGATACAGGACTCCCAGACCTATGCCCAAAATCTGGGACGAGGGTAATCAGCCTATGCTCGACTTGCTCATTTATGGACTGCCAAAAACTACAACAAAAGAGAGGCTGATATGAGAAGAAGTAAGCTGCGAATCGTCTCATTCAAGAAACTGGGGATTACACTTCCATCGACCAGCGGGAGCTCAGAGTCTCTCAATTTACACGCATGTCTGGACCCGGATTGTTAGATGGAAATCTTCAGTTACCTAGACTCGACTGACATGTGCGTTCTGTCCACGTACTCCCCGGATATGCGTCAATTAATTCAAGAATTGATAAGAACCTTCGATATAAATGTAAACAACATCGACAGATTATGTAACACCACCGGTGCAAGAGAAACAGATGAACTTTTGTCTGGAATGTTTAAAGCACAGCTGTTAAGTCTCCGCCAGTTCAGTATCAGGTTGCCAGAAAACTACCTAGCATCCCCGGGAGTAATCGCTATCTTCCTCAGATACAGGGTTCCCGAGCGTCTAAACAGCTTGGATATATCGGGGGCAATCGTCTCCAGTGGCTTAATAGAAGAGTTGCAAAGATTTAAAGACTTGAAGATTTAAAGTCTTAAGGTCTCTTGCCATCGGAAGATCTCAGGGCCCTGTGGATAAAGAATTAAGTGGGTTACTTAAGGAACTACCTGCCTTGACAGAACTTGGGGTAAGCGATAACACCTTTTTCACGGGATCATCTTTAAAAGAAGCGGGTGGAAAACTACAGCAACTCACATTGAAAGGTTGTTACTTCTTAAACCACGAACACCTTATCAAGTACTTCACTGATAACAAGACACTCAACGCATTGACTATCCAGGACTGCGACAGGACTAGGATACGTTACTTGGAAAACATTGATATGCTTCCATTTATCAATGCGATTGGAAGTACAAAAATCAAGATACTAAACTCCCGTTAGGGAAATTATCAGGATGATAAACAGTGGCACTATTCGGACATGATCACCAGGAACGAAGAATTGAAAGCCCTCGAGGTATCCCTGGGTAATAATCGAAATGATTTGGTAAACAACCTTGTATCAATGGCCACCAACTTAGAGGACCTTACTATCTATGAAACCAGACTCGACCAAGTCACCATACCAGTGCATGAAAACATAAATTTCACCACCTTAAGCGTAGTGAAGCCCCATAAACGTATACGAAGCTTCTATAGAACATTGCGTACGAACATAAACACATTAGTAATATCCGGTCCTCATTTCTCATATCATACGATCATTGAAATACTCGACGCCAATGAAAGTATTGAGACCATTGACCTGAGGGGAATCCGGTATTTTACACACCTGTTACGTCCTAGAGTCGTGTTGGCTTGAGATCTGCTGGCGCGAATTATTTGAATTGGACGTGACTGTAGATCTTCGGATACTTGGGTAGTTCTCGAAAGCTCGAAATAACTTGGTCGTTTATTAGAGAATAAATATGTTTAATTTATTCATATAAGATAGAATAGTTGAAGAATATTGCTGAAAATACACTTGAGTTTTACAATTACTATTTAACAAATAACTTCGTGTCAAAAGAATAATATATTTTAATTAAACCGGGAGTTCACTTGCGTGTACTAAACCGCACTACTATAACTTCTGATTGATGTGTGAGAATCTAAGAGTGTAAGAGTAAGAGAGCGATGCATTGGGCATCGACTTTTTATATCAATCCGCGAGCCAACACCCCAGAGTAAAGTGGGATAGGGTATTAGGGCCTTATTCCCAAGAGTGGGAGTTTGTTATCATCGATGTTTTTCGGTGTTTTCACTTTTTCGTGGAAAAACTAATTTCACTTTTTTTATTCTTTTGACATTCATTATTTGTAGTACAATCATTCTTATCTATTTTTATTCATCAACATTCTTTTGGAGAAATCATCGGTGATGAATAAATATTATATTAATATCTATTTGACTATCGTTAGATGCGTATTTATAAGTATACGTTAAAAGAAAGTATATTATTATTAACAACTCTATTATTTAAATATATCCGTTTAGTAGGTGTCAGGTCGGTCTCTTATCATTTAAGATTTAAAAATTGGCAGAGCTATCTGACAAGCAGGCTGGGACGTAACACCTCCCCACCTGGTGGACAAGCGCCCCGCTTAATTTGGGCTTATCTTTCCTCGAGAAAAAAGGTTTTGACCGTCCCAGTAGTAGTTTTCTTTTTTATCTATATTTGAGTTCTATGGAAGCTATATGCCGACCTGTAGCCCAACTTAAATTAGTGTTGCAACAATCTGATGAAAACTTTGGTTTTTTAATATTCGATCGTTATTTATCTCGATATATCGAAGATCTCGATTAATCATATGTGGTGGGATATCCTATCACGGTTCGTACGAGCGATTAAAGCGACACCGTGTAGACTACGAGATAAACACGATTCCGCGGGATTATTTAAACATATCAATACTCAATTTAATAATTTAATATACTCAATCCTATTTTATTTGTCACCTATTATATTTTTGGGAATTTCCAAACCATTTATTTAAGCTAGGTCCTGGTCACTTAAGTAATTCTTTATTCTCCGAGATCATGAAATTGTAAGATCTCGGGAAAACACTCAGTCTTGGGAACTTTATTTTCTCCAAGTCTGTCCCTTTATTTAAAAGATGGAATTCGTACTAGACGTAAGCCTTTTATTGTAAACTTAAAATATTTATAAATATCGTAACTGTAGTATCAAAGCTAGAAATAGTTAAGCCGATTAGAGACCCCAATAAAACTTGGAATACTCTAACGTCGGCGAAAAGGCAAGTCTGGAGCCATAAAACCTCGTACTCTGGGAAAAACCCTTAACCACGCCGGATAACAGCACAGCTGCAGAGTGGACGAAGCCGGTGGTCAAGAAAAGACCCGATCCTGCCGCTCACGTGACGTCAGATGGACGGACCCAACCCCCCACTCAAGCCATCAGCGCGGACTTGCCATAATTTCAAGTTTTTAAAATTAGAAATATTTTGTAAGTCGAGTCGACAAGAGGTGTCCTGTAAACTTTTGATAAAATACAGAGTTCTTGAATGTTAATTATTTTTATTTAATTATTTTGTTTTATTCAAAAAGCCTGCAGTTAAGCATAAAGTTTTTTATATTTTTCTATTCGTTGCGCTCTCGAAGTCGAACATTTTAATATTCCCGGGCAAATCGACCCCCTCGATAAATTTAAAACCTTAAAAATAAACCTCCAACCAACCGCTAGGGGGAGGCGATAACAGTGGGTAATTGCTTTCCTTATTTTCTATTAAAAAAAATTTTTGCATGCTTCCATGTAGGGAATGAAATTAAAATGATAAAAAGAAACTACTGTATGGTTATAAACTTACTGTATAGCTAATAAGTTATTGTTATTATTATTTTCATTGCTATTATTCGAGGTTTTGATGTACCAAAGAAAAGTTATTAAATATTTAAATTCGTTCCATATTATTTAAAATTTAAATTTTAGAAATTCAAACGTGTCTTTTTTTCTATTTCCTTAATTACTATACATTCAAAATTCATTTTCTTTGAATCCGGTTGTTTGCTAATGTCGGTAAACATCTTTATTGTCTTTTCTCTTTCTATCTTTTATTATTTTTGTTTTATTTCAATCCTCTCATTATGCTGAGTGATAATTTCGTGTGTCATAAGTTTCTCTTTTTTTTTTATATAATAAATAAAAAAAAAATTTGGTTTTTTTGGGGTTTTTTTTTTTTTTTTTTTTTTTTATTATTATTATTAAGAAAATTTATTTTTGATTTTGTTTTATGATTTCTTTTTCCTGAAAAAAAATTATGTATATATTTTTATATGTATACTATAAAAGGAAAATTTGTGTTCTAATGTCACGATTGGAGATCGTGATGGGCGTAGGTACGAGATTTCGTATAAAAGTATTGAATAAAAGGGTACTTACATTGATCAAGGTCCAGTTCGTATGCCCGGCTACCGTTAACCAAATGCTCAGTTTATTCTATTTATATTTAAATCGCGCCTACACAATATTGTTGAAGACAATATTGATATTAACCCAAAATGATTTCCAATTTATGATGTGACTGATTATTTTTCACAATCAAACGTCGTGCGGTAAACGTAAGATTGTGTACCCCCTACGGTGAACTATCGGTCTGAGCGGCTAGACCGGTAGTAAAATAAGGGATAAAGGAAGGTGGGCTGCCGAAAAGCCTCGTGAAGCTAGTATCTCGTTGTTAAAGTAAAATTGTCTGAGAAATAATGTTTTTCAATTGTTTTATGTTAACAAGTATTTATTTATTGAGGACTAAATATTTTCAAAATACAAAAGGTTTACAAATGACAGTATATAAATTGGTAAATATGAAAGTAAATGTTTCATGCATATGTTTGACAATTTCTCGAAGTAAATTAAGAAAATATCAAATAATGGTTACAATGTTTTAAAACTTACCCTAAACAGGTTTTTGGTGAGGTGTTAGGACTGTCAGCAGTAACACAGGACACTTATTCACAACGCGTTCTCGCGGTTAATTAATATGATTCTAATTTATCGGTTGATTTATTTATTTAGTATGCTATTTATACGTTTCCAAAAAAAATAAAATGAATGTCTTCGCGCTTCTCGCGGTAAAATAATTTCAAATGTATTCAAATTCTTCGCTTTTTCGCGGTAAAAATAAAATATAAATTTGTTTATAAAATCTTCGCGTATTTTCGCGGTAAAATATTATTCAAAATCTTCGCGTATTTTTGCGGTAAAATATTATTCAAAATCTTCGCATTTATCGCGGTAAAATATTCTTTGATTCTTCACGTTTCTCGTGGTATAATTCAATATTAAAATAAAATGAAATTAAATGGATTAAAAATAAGATGAAGATAATCAACCCTACCGGTGCTTCCGATTGATATTAATTCACGACTTACGACGATCAAGGTCCGGTTCGTATGCCCAGCTACCGTTGACCGAATGGTGAATTTAATAACGCTAATTATTCTCCTGAGACTAGTAGAAAATGATATACCGATTATTCGAGTGCTTACGACGATCAAGGTCCGGTTCGTACGCCCAGCTACCGTTAACCGAATGGTGAATTTAATAACGCTAATTATTCTCCTGAGACTAGTAGAAAATGATATACCGATTGTTCGAGTGCTTACGACGATCAAGGTCCGGTTCGTACGCCCAGCTACCGTTAACCGAATGCTCAATCGAGATATCAATCCTCTAGCCACGAACACCGTCAAGTGTCCAGTATGGATCAGAGTTTGATTCCCAAAAGAACTGATGAGCTAAAGTTCATGGTCTTTTTATATGGTCACATATGAAAAGTGGTGGTAACTTGTTTCCCATACGAGAAGACTCGGACTCGCCCGAAAGTTCTAGGCCCATGCACACGTGTGATCCCTGGGAAATAGATTTTGACTATTAAGTGGGCCGATGATCTGGTGCCACTCTGCCGCCAAGGAAACCATAAATTTGGTGGTTTCCATTAGCTTTCTCTAATTTCCAAGAATCACATGCAGGTGCACACGAGTTGGGTGGTCTATAGTTTTAAGATGAAAAATCAAAGAAAAGATTACCGTTCTATGCTCAAATTATTAAATGAGAACGGATACATAAATTTTAAAAGTACGTTAAGTAAAAATGACGAAATCTATAGAGCAAGAGAAATCTATAATACACGTGGTCCATTAGTAAAATACGACTTAATTGTAAAGCGTTGACAATGCTCAGGTAGGTATATATGTCCGGTACGACTGCTAGCGTCAATAAGTCGGCGTTATACATAAAAAGGTTTACGTACAAGAGGTCTTAGTGTGTACTTATTTCGTGAGGGAAAAAAAATAAAATTTTTGAATGTAGCAGCCGTGACACTAATAAGATTCTATTTGTGGAAAAAAAAATTTTTTGAGTTTTTTTTTTCTAAATCGTGGTTATCGTTATTTTTGTTATTGATCATCCAATTTTGTATTAATTATATATCGGAAAGAAAAAAGAGGGGAGCAAAAAAAACATATATATATTTTTTTTTTTTTTTTTTTGAATGTTCATGATGTTTTTAATTCCATGGGCAATTACAATCTACGTATTGTACTCTAGTATTATTTCTGTAATATATATTTTTTTATAATTTTAGTACTGAAATGGATGTTAGCGTTTCTGATCTTTTTCAAATAAGTATGTTAAAATTTGTAGTCAAAAAAAATTTCTCCCCTTTTTTTTTCTCTTTTTTTTTTAGGGTTTTTGCATTCCTAAAAAAAAAATAATACATGATATTTTCAATGTTTTTTGGTAGGTAAGGGGGTTCTGTATGTAAATAAATGTGGATTAAACTTAACAACGATTTATTAAATTTCAAAGCTACACGCGTGAACTTAGAAGATAGATGATGACTTGACCGGCGAGGGTTATAGGTCCGTAGGTCGAGAGGAACTGTCTTTTCTGAATATCATTCTTCAGGTCCTTCACTCCTTTGGAGAGGGGGGTGCCAAAGGATAGTACTCGTAGGAAAAGTAGAAAAGTAGAAATAGTATGTATAGGGATGCAAGCTGAGTGCAAAGAGACAGTTAGAAATAGAGAAACAATTCTAATGAGATACTGGGTCCGGATCGCTGGCCAGCCGACGACGGGCCCTAATCCTTTAATTGCCTTCGGAAAAAATAGGTAAAAAATCGGTCATAAAGATTGAGGATGTGACAAGAAGATTTAGGAAAAACCCATAAGTTTTAGCCGACAACATTTACAAAATATTTATCTTAATCTTATAACAATTGCACACTTAAGTTTTATGATCTTCTTGCCAGCTGCAGATGTGAATTTTATTAATTTGTCAGAATATTACAATAAACTAAAATTTCCCAAAATATTCTGCAGCGGACAAAATATTCCCACGTTTCAGCATCACCGCTTAAATTATAATCCCGTATAATTCATGGTGTTGCTTCACAGTTGGGCTAAAATACAAAATAAAAAGTTAAAATAAATAGTTAAAATAAAAAGTTACAAATTAATAATCATAATACTTAGCAACTACTACTAATAATTAATAAAAGATTCCACTACTAACTACAAGTTCATAATCATAATAATTGATACTAATGTTATTCAAATCGCTAAGTAAATAAATGCAAATACTTGATAATTAATTAATTCAATAATAATAATAATAGTAATAATAATAATCATAATAAAAATACGTTAAACTGCCAGGAGTGGGTGGAAAGAATGACCCCCACAGTTTTTTTTTCTTTTTTCTTTTTTATACATCAACTAAAAAAATTTTGTACATAGGCGTACATCCCTTTTTCTTTACGGATATATGTGCTTATTCTATAATAGTGAAAAAACTCGTTTTTGTAATTTTACATAGTATATAATGAGTGGAAAAAGGCAAGAAAATTTTCTCATTATTTTGCTTCTATTTTTGCTAAAAAAAAAAATTTATACTATGTTTTCGAGAAAAAGAAATTTGCTCGAATATTTATTCGTTAATGATTATAATTTATCGTTTATATTGTAATTTTATGTGTGTCTATATATTGTTAGTAAAAAAAGTTTTATTTCCTCTGTCTCTCTCTTGTTCTTTAGAAGAAAGATTTTTTTTGTCAATATATATTTTCTTGAAAAATTTATTTTTTAAGTTAATGAAAACTTTTTATATATGTATCCTCGTTCCCAAAATAAAAACTCGTATCATTTTTAAATAGTTGTATTTTATATAACCTCTTTAATTATTATTTATTCTAATTTTATGGAAATATTTTTACTTCTGGTGCCAATTGTGTATTGTTCGATTTGTTTAATTCAATTTTGTTATTTTTATTTTCATCAACAGTAGGTAAATCAACATCTGACGTTATTTTCACGTGTTTTTCTTCTTGTTTTCCGCTGTCGATAAATACTTATAACTCGGTATGGTCTGCTTTTTCGTCAGTAGTTTTGGCGCTTTATGCGTAATTTCTATGTAGTAGGAAGTTTGTCAATGAGTCCCAAATGGCGCCGAGCAACCATAGGCTCCAACCGAAAACTGAGTGCAGCGCTAGAGCGTGCATTACCGTATCTATTATAAATTTGAATACTTTGCCTGTTATTCAGCTTCCTAATAATGTAGTGCTGAATGATCTTATTATATTAAAAAAATTGTATACTTTTCCCCATGCGTTTTTTAATTTTCCCATTATTTCGCTTGTGTCTATAAGTTTACTTAGTGATATTTCTTGGGAATTTATTTCTTGGCCTATTGCTCCTCTTGCTATTGTATTGAGAATTGCCGGCTTTTCTATAGGAAACATCATATTTTCTCTCAATCTGTCCAAGTCGTCGTCAGAATAGATTCCTCCTGTCGCTAGGTTTGCTGGGCTGGTGGACTTCCAAGACATCTTTGTTCTCGTTGCAATTTCTTCTGGTGCTGTTGCTGATGAGATCTGGGGGAGTAGTTGATACCAAGCGTTGTTTATCTTGTAAAGTGGTGGTATCAGTGAGTTACAGTCAATCTGGTTTCCGGTTTTAACTAAAACATGTGTTTTAGGTAACATGAAGTATTCTTGTTCTCCTCTGGTTACTGGTAATTCCTGAAAACATTCTGTTCTTTTTCTATTCTTTACTTCTATTGGTGCACATTTAGCTATTCGTACTACTTCACCCGCTAATTGTGCAATGTATCCTGTTTGTTTCATGAAATAAAATGCAAATTCCGCTGGATTTACCGAAGCTAAAGCCAGAGTATTATGTAGTATGAGTTTTTCTAGTTCACATTGTTGCTGCATTACGTCATTATATAAAGCTGTAATTTCCTTTCTGAGGTGATGTTCCAAGTAAACTATTTTCGTGTTGACATATGCAAATATGTACATGTTTTCTGTTGACAAGGTTGTTTTACGTAGGAAGAAATGTTTGTCTTTCCTGTCCACGATGAATAGTTTGGGGTGTTCTGTTTCTATGATTTTATAGCCGCAAACTGGAATGAAACCTTTCACTGATAGTGCGAAAGTGATTTGGTTTGCTGTTACTGAGTATATTTCTTGACCGGATTTAGGAATTGATATATCTTTTATTTTTTCTGCCGGTCCCTCGTAGAGTACCTTAAATCTGTTGAATTTACATTGGTCAGTTTCCAGTAGGTTCCAATAGGTGTTTCCGCCCTCTGTGCCCATTCAGCTACCCGCTGAGTATGCACATTTTACTCCTGATCTCAACAATATTTCGATCTTTTGTAAGTTTACTGGTGCGAGATAATCTTGAATTGTAATTGAAATTCTACCGTGGACCACTACGTTCGTCCATGAACCATAATGATCGGCAAACTTACCCCCTTCGCAATTTCCTGTCAGGTCCACGTTTCCAGCCAGCGTTATTGGTTGAGTTGTTGTGCTATTTGGGGATACCATTTTTATAGTTGTCTCATAAGTTCGGTATGTTTGGGTTTCTAGGATTCGTCTACAAGCTTCTCGAGATATTTCCTGTATGCATTCCATGTGTCCATTGGCTACGGTTGATACGTGGCTCCAATGCCTACAGTGATGTATCGCTCGGTTCAATATTATTTTGCATTGAATTACTTGTACGTGTGACATTTCTACTAACTGGAGTAATTGTATTTTTGTGTCAGTTTTCGCCGGTTGTGATATTGGGATATCACAATCCTTAATTTTCAGTAATGACAGTGTGGTAATGTTCGTAGCTGGAGCTCCGCAATCATAAGCGATGAAACCATTTGTCGGTAACGCAGAGATGAGTAGTTGTCCCAAAATTAAGAAATATATTGCGCTGACCATTGTTCCCGTTATTTATCTGTAATATTGTGATACGTATTTCTTGGAATATTTTTCTTCGTATTTTACGTTAATAGGTAAGAATATAATTATTATAGTAAATTTAATGGTAAAAAAATTCTATTTTAGTGCGCTATTTTTGCTCTGTCGCAATGAATAATTTTCTTTTTTCCTGGCTTAAATTCTATTTCTCTGTCATTTTTGTCAGGTAGTATGTCTGTCACTTTGTAAGGACCTAAATAATTGTCGTCAAATTTACCGTCTTTCTGATTTTTAATGAAGTAAATATTTTGACCTATTTTAAATTTAATGGGATTAATGTTCTTATCGTAACGTTGTTTTGATTTTTCCTTTGAGTTTTCTAAATTCTGTCTTGCTCCTTTCCGTGACTAGTAATCGAGTTGCGAGTTCTTTAACAAAATCTGCGTATGTCGGAATTTCATCTAAATATGAAAATTCTGATAGTAAACGTGCTTCTTTACCAAAAACTAATCTAAATGGTGTTAATTTTGTACCCTCATGCACACTTGTGTTATAGGAAAAAGTTGCATGAGGCAACCATTTATCCCAATAATCGTGACTTGTAAAGTGTTTAATGTAATCTGATAAAACTTGATGGCTTCTTTCTAGAGAACCATTTGATTGAGGATGAAAAGCTGTCGTTTTTATTTGTTTCATTTTTAAAATTTTCGCTACCCAACCCATTACTTTACCTATGAAAGCTTGACCTTGGTCTGTCAAAATTACTTTTGGGCAACCGTGTTTCAATACGGACATTTCGACTAAAGCTATGTGTTCAGTCACGAGCTTAAATCAATTCAAATAAGCTTCGTGCGTTTCCGCTAAGTCCGGGAGCTGCCGAACTCGCGATTGTACAGAGAGCGTAAAGTGCCGGGTCACTCGCTATTTGGACCCGACACATACTAAAAACTCCCTCAGGACCGTGTCAATACGCTATGGGAACCCGCTACCAGCCGGCCAATCATATAATTCGTCTTATATTGGCCAGCCAATAAGAAAATCCGCTATCAACTACTTCCTGTTGGCGCGCTTTTAAGCCAATGGGAAAATTCGTCTTATGCAGCAAGGCTGCCACGTCAACACCAAGTGCCGACGACGACTCAACGACATATTCATCTACACATTCTACAACGTGCTTTGCTACCAGTAACCTCGTGCTCTCTAATCGCTATACTTGATATAATTGTTCTTGTGATATAAATCCAAACCGCTACGCTAAATTCTCTCTTTATTTAGTCAGTATATTAAGGCTGCTATTTACTGAGAGTAATTTAATTGATCTCCGCTTGTAATTATTGCATAAATAATTATCGCATCGCTAACCGCTATTGACCGCGTGTCAATTTAATTATACGTGAATCTTTTCTTTAGTTTGCATTCGCTATCGCGTATCTCTTAGTCGCATTCGCTATAATTGTTAAATTTCTTACAATTTTGAAGTGTAAATAAGTGTAAATAAATATCTAATTTATTTATTGTTAAAAACTGTGTAATTTTTAATTGTTCAAATTCCTACGCCTAAACCAGATCCAATTAGTTTATTCGCTCATTTTACACTATGGCAATATCTTTTGCTGTCATAATTACTAAAGGTATTGCAAAACAATATTTTGAAAGGTCATCTTGCATCGTTAAAATGAATGAATATCCGTTAGCTGATGTTTTGTTTGGTACTACTATATCTAAAGCTATTTTATACCAAACTTCTGCAGATGTGTCCGTAATTACCATCAGCTGTTTCGTTTTTATTCTAACTAATTTCTTTTTCTGTCAACTAATACATTTTCTAACAAAATCTTCTACGTTTCTCTTTATATTATCCCAAAAATATCTTTGTCTAATTCTATTATAAGTTTTAGTTACTCCTTTGTGTCCTGCAATTGAAGTTTCATGATTTTCGGTTATTATTTTTTGTCTTTCTTCTACTGGAGGTATTATTATTTCATCTTTACAAATAATTATTTTTAAATCGGTATTTTTGAAAATTTTAGCAATAATATTTTTAATTTTTGTCCAAATCGTTTTTGATAAATTGCTTCTACCTTGAGAAATACTAACTGATTTAATTTTTGTCTTTTCCATATATAATTTTGAATTTTTGAAAGCTTTAATATAATCATTTTCAGTAGGTGTATCTTGACTATCACTTTAAGTTACTAGCGCGAGTACTTTCTTTTTTGATGTTCCCATTTTAATTACCTGACCTGTGTTATAATTAACTAAAGGGCTTAATTTCAAATATCCTGACACTAATAAATCTTTTCCTATCTCGCTCGGTACAGTACCGTCCGTGTTAATAAAACATAAATAACAATTCTTTTGCATTTCTAAATTATCTCTTGTCTCTTGTACGTTTTCGTTACTATAGTCGTTTGAAGTATTCAAAATTATAGATACGTTATCATCGGAATCTATTTCATTTTGAGATGGGTTGTCATTTGCTATAATGATTTCGTCGTGATTCGATATGTTTTTACTTCCATCTGAGTTTAGTTGTGTCGAATTCTGTCGTGAGCCTAAAGCATTAGCAGATGAGTTTATTTGTTTGAGTTAGTCAAAATTTTGGTCATTAAATGAATTTCTGTGTTCTATCTGTTCGAAATTTTCGTCGTCAGCTGAATTTATCTGTTGATCGAAATTCAGGTCGTTGAATGAATTTATTCGTTCAGGCGATTTTGAATTTTGGTCAGTAGGTGAATTCAGTGTAGGATTTTGTGATTCTATACGTGAGGTAGTTTGTTGGGAATTTACTGGGCTTGTATTTTCGTTTATTGTTGATAATGTATTATTAGTACGTTTAATATTTAAATTTTGTTGACGTTTAATTGCTTTTAGAGTAACCATTATGTCTGGCAATTTGGGTTGCGAATTTTTACTATTCGGCTTTTAGTAGATTTCATAGAAATCTAACTATTGTATTTGTCCTCATGATAGAATTTTCGAAAAATTTTGCTACATTTCAACTCAGCTCGACGAGCTGAGTCAGAAAATACATTTGGCTCAAAAGTTTATGTATGTATGTATGTATTTATATATATATATATATATATATATATATATATATATATATATATATATGATATAACGCGCCGTTCTCCAACGATAACGTCCACAATTCTACACCGATCTTAATGAAACTTAGTATACTTATTTTATGGACGATTACCTTGGATGAGTTCGAAGATGAGCTAATTCGGCCAATCAGTTTAGAAGTTTAGAAGTGGTTAATTGAAATTTTGTAAAATTTTCAAAAAAAAATTATTTGCCGCTTTAACTGGATGTAACTTTTAAACAGAAAGAGATAGCTCATTTTCGTTTGTGCTATCTGAAAGCTCGTTCGATTGCCTTTAATTATCACTATGCAGCTCATTGATTTGTCTACTTTTTCTGATAGATGAATGGTTTTAAAAATTTACAAAATATCATAAAAACTAATTTTATGCAGGTTGTCACTTTGATTACTACTACAATTCTATACCGATCGCTTTGAAACTTGGTATACGTATTCTGTGGGTGACTACCTTGCTCTAGTTCGAAAATAAGCTCAATCGGTCGATTAGTTTAGAAGTTATAGCATTCCAAAATTAAAAAAATGTCAAAAATTCATATTTTTACTTATTCTTTTTTCGATATTTTTTGAATGTTATAACTTATCGACTTTTTATAAAATTGATCTAAAAGTTCTTCAAATAAGCTTTAATTTTCATGCCTATATATGTGTCTAGACTAATGAAATTTCTTATCTAACCACTCTAAAATGAAATTTTGCTATTGCATTGGTTCTCCTACTTTTAATAGATTCCATAGAATCCTAACTACTGTATTTATTTATAAAACCAATTGAATTCATATGATTGCTTTGTAATACTCATAAAATCTAAATATCTTAATTCAAGTGTGTAAATTCAATTTTGTTTAATTAGCAGTAATAATGACTGATTTCAAGTATGACTTTAGACCAATCATAATTCAAATTTCAACTTAAATTATTTTATTTAATTTCGTATTAACTATCAATCCTATGGTAAAAGACACAGAATTCTTTTTGGTAGATAATTCGATTTTTTTCAACTTTAATTTTCGTTATTCAACTTACCATTACGATAATTATTTTAATTTTCTGATCTCAATTCTTAAATTTTTTGCATTTAACTTTGAATTGTTTGGGAATTTATTTTTTGTTCCATAACCTTGAGAATTTTTGAAAATCTCAAAAAAAAATTTATTTTGTTATTGATGTTTGTTTGAAAGGTTGAAATAATCAAATAATGAGAAATCTACTTCCATTTCGGCTGCCGAATGGCCTTTTTTTGTGTTATTTTTAAAAATTTTCGCAAGGTGTTGTATTTTGTTTGGAATTTGTTTTTGTGTATGTGTATGTTCGTCGTAATCTGTACAACATGAACATGTTTTAATTTTACGTTTTCTATTCGATCTGCGTAATTGTGGAGATGTTTTATTAGTGTGTGTTTCTTCTGTTGTTATGTCAGTACCGTCAGGTGTAATTTTGTCTTTACTAGTTGAATTTGTGTTTGTTTTTGTAATATCTGTCTTTGTCTTTTCTGTGTTTCTCTTATCAGTTATTCTTTTCTGGGTTGTTGTGTTAGTTTTTGGAATTGCCGTTTTGTTGGATGATTCTACTATCATAGGTTCTGCTGTGAAAGAGTTTTCTTCTGTGACGTTAGTTGACATATTTATATTGTTTTCTGGTTCGTTATGAATTAACGCAGAGACATCCATAATTTCTGGGCGGTCACCTCCTTCGTCAGAAGACCAAGGGATTGCACCTCCCATGTCTTTTTCTTTTACGGATTCGAGTTTGATAGGAGTTCTTGGAGTGATAGGGATTGTTTCGATAGGTGATTCAGTTCTAATGTCATTTGAATTGTCTGAATATATTTTTGAATAAGTCATTTTTGTTTCGTCAGTTTTCGATTCGTCGTCTGAAGTTTCTGGAATAATTATTTTTTCAATTTTCTTGTTCTGTTTATTTATTTTTCTACGTGTACGTATTGCTGAAGAAGGTGTAAATTCTACCATTCTGGTTGTCCTTTTAATTTGTGTAGGAATTAATTTATTTGTAGTAATTTTTGTATTTTTATTATTTGTCTGTATTTTTGGGCATGAAGTTATAGGTGTAGTTTATGTACGTATATGTTGTGATAATGTTAATGGAGGGCTAGTGTTTTTAGGGCTATCAGTAATCTGTGGACGTGTAGATTTAGGTGATAAGGTTACATTACAGGATTCTCGATGTTGTGGGGAATTTTTAGAATTACTGGAGATATAAGACAATCCGAAGTCTGTCATATCAAATTCGTCACTTAAATTTGAAGGGTTACTTTTTATAAGCTTTTTTCTTAGCTCTACCGCGTCGTATATGTCTCCTTATAACGATGATGCGTCAGAATAATCGGGGAGATTTATCGATTTATCTGGTTCTAGATTTGATAAAAATTTCGAATTCGATTTAGAAACTTTATTTATTTTTACTTTTTCGTTAGATTTATTTATATGATTTGAATTTTGATTAGAGTTTAATTTATTTTCTTTATCTTTATTTTGATTGCTTTTATTTATTGGATTGTAATTTAGTTCTTGAGGATTCTTTGTATTTATCTTATTATTTTTATTTTTACTGAAATCATCTTCGCTTAGTGATTCAGTACTCAAAAATTTTTTATACGGATTATATCGTCTGACGTCAGTGTTTTTCTTTTTTAAATTTTTATTTAACCGATATACCCGTTTTTATTATTTTTAACTAATCGTTGATTGCTAAGGTGATCAGTCCTATTGTCAACGCTAGTGTATGTGACGACTGGGTTTGTAGGTCTAACCGCTTGAGTTTTTGACTCAAGAATTTTTCGTTTTTCGAACGAATTTTTAAGATCGACCGCCTGAGTATTTTGCTCGATAATTTGAATTTTCGAATTAATTTTTCTAACTCTGTCGACTGAGTTAGTCGCAATTTTCATTTTATCGCGAATTATTTTATTATTTGTAATGTTTTCCTCTGAACTCGATCTATTTTTATCATAATTTGTAAATAATTTATTTTTATTATTAATTTCCAATTTTTTATTTGAAATACGCAACTCTGAATTTTTATGATATTTAGATTTTTTTGTAACAACTCTACCATCATTCGAAAGATCTGAACTCCTTAATCTAGCGATTCCGGGCTTACCGGATCGCCATTTTATTTTTATAGGATATGTTTCGCGGTTTTCAATTATTGGGTTTCGTGATAAAGCGTCCGCGTTTGTATTTATTTTTCCCGCTTTATATAACACGGTATATTTGAACTCTTTAAGCCGTTCTCTCCATCTCATTACACGCTATGTTGGGTCATTCATATTATTTATTCATACAAGCGGTCTGTGATCGGTGACAAGAGTAAACTCTCTGCCATAGAGATACGGTCTAAATGTTTTCATACCAAATAAAGCTGCGACCATTTCTTTTTCAGTGGTCGAATAATTTTTTTCATGTTTATTAAGCACACGGGAAGCTGCTGCAACAATTGTGTATTTGCCAACTTTGCCTTGTGAGAGGATTGATCCAACTGCATAGCTAGATGCATCGGTCGTTAAAACAAACGGTTTCGAAAAATCGGGATATTGCAATATCGGAACTGTACATAGTTCGTCCCGCAAAGTTTCAAAAGCTACCTTATGTTCAGACGTCCATGTAAATCTTGCGTTTTTACTTGTAAGATCAGATAGGCACTTAGCGATTTTTGCGAAATCCTTAATAAATCGCCGATAATAACTAGCAAGTCCGAGGAATTCTCTCACTTGTGTTGTACTTCCGGGTGTTTTAAAACATTTAATAGCTTTTATTTTATCGGGATCAGGCTTGACACCGTCGGCAGATATAAGATGGCCTAAATAAATTACTTCTTTTTTTAAGAAATTCGCACTTATCGGCTTGTAGAGTTAAATTTGCACTTCGCAAACGTTTAGCTAATTTTTCGAATTTGATGTTATGTTCTTCTAGAGAACGAGCGTAAATGACTATATCGTCTGAGTAAACAAAGAGATCCGCTCCTTGTAACCCGCATAAAACTAAATCCATTAACCTTTGGAACGTTGCTGGAGCATTTTTAAGTCCAAATAACATTCTATAAAATTGATAATGACCATGAGGAGTTGTAAATGCTGTCTTGTGTTTATCTTTAGAATCTACTTTCAATTGATGAAAACCGGATTTTAAATCAAATACTGAAAAATAAATCGCACCACCTAATTGATCAAGAATATCATTCATCAACGGTAGTGGATATGCATCTTTAACAGTTTTATCATTTAATTTGTGATAATCTATTACTAAACGCTATCTTTTATTGCCTTTAGAATCAGCCTTTTTGGGTACGATCCATAAAGAGAAATTATATGGTGAGGTCGAAGGTTCAATAATATCCATTAACATTAGTTCTGCTATCTGTTTTTCTATTTCGTCTTTTTGTGCTGGAGGGTGTCTGTATTGTCGAGTATTTACGGGAACGTCATCGGTAGTAGGTATAGTGTGAGCCGCAATTTCTGTAGCGCGCAGTGGTTCTCCCGGAATGTGGAATAGGTCAGCATATTTCTCTACGAGAGAAATTATTGCTTTACGCTCTTCCTCATTTAGATGTTCTAAACGCAAGAGTTTTAACACCTTATCAACACGATTTCCCCACGTTCGAGTACTATTATCGTAATTGTCTGTGTCGTCATGCGTCAAAGTAGTATCCTCGTCTTCGCTTGTCCCGAAAGGGTATAGAGGAATTACGGGTACTTTTACTTTTACATCTTTGTCGAGAGTATTCATTGCGTACAAATAAGCGATTCCGTTATTATTACTTACTAGAGCTTCGCCCGCGTAAATACCGTTTTCAAATTTAATACGAGGTGTATAACCCTCTTCAAGTTTACTATCTACTCGAACAAACATTGCCGTTTTTGTACGAGCTTTTAAAACAAAATATTCTCCCTCTGTTAATGATATTTGTAAATTATTTAAATGTTTAAAAATTATAGTATTATCTACTTAATTAATTATTCCGCCATGCTCTCGTAAAAATCCCATGCCAAGTATGCCCGTACAATCTAAAGGAAATTCGTCTGGTATTACATGAAAATAAGTATTTTTATTAAAAATTTCTATCTATATTCTACCCAAAGTGATAGCTTCAGAGACACCATTTAATCTATAACAATAAGATTTATCAATTAATTTTTTATATTTTACTTCTCCATATTTGATTAAATCTAAGTTACATACGGTGTCTATTGAAATTGTTCCATAACTAGATATTATATCTTTAGATCTAAGCATAATTGACGTAGGTTTGTAATCAGTTGCCATAGCACCTACGGAATAAGTTTTTGTTGGTATTCTTAATTTGGGTGTGGTATCTGGCGCTGCGTTGCTACGTTTCTCATCGACGCGCCTGTACGAGGGAACGTTTCGTCGTTTCCCGCATTTGTATTCTGATTTGAATTTAAACCGTCGCGTTTTCCTTCGTTGTAAATTTTTTTACGGCAACTATTTATTAAATGACCATTAATGTTACAATAGTTACAATGTAAAATATTTTATATAGACTTTTATTTGGTTCCATTTTATTTTTATCTATTAAAACTCTACATTCATCGATATTATGGTTATTTCTTTTACAATAATTACAAAATTTACTAAGTTTACCCATTGAATCTTTATTTTGTTTTAAAATTTCTGCGTAATTTTGAGTATTATCATAAGTATTCGGGTTTCGACGATAATTATCTGTGTTACTACTGTCTTGGGTATTTTGGTGATTAAGTTTGTCGTGTGAAGGGATATAATAATAATCTTTACTTTTAGTATGGGAATCGTATACCTTGAAAAAGTTATCAACGTTTTTCATTTGTTGTAACTGTCTTTCTACTTTTTCGGCGGTTTTTGTCGCGGCGTCCAGGTCTGAATATTTATCCACTTGCAAGAAAATAGCAAATTTAGGATGTAAACCTGATATAAATGAATGAATAGCGGTTTCTTTAGCTAGCGTAGCCTTTTCTGCTTTATTTTCCCCGTCGGTATATTCAATTTCCGATAAAATATTTTGTAAGTGTTGGCTTACTCTGTAATTAAAGTCTATGACGCGTTCGTTTGAGTTTTGTCGGAAATTGTCGAATTCTTTCATCCACAATGAAACTTCTTTACTATGTCGAAAATGTAAGTTTAAAAAAGAAATGAAATCGTCAATATTTGTTGGGTCCAAATGACTAACTCTTTTTAAAGGTTCGCTTTTAAATTTTGTTTGTAATAATTTAACTAAAAATTCTTCGTCAATGTCGTCTTTAAAAAGTTTTTTAGCGTTTTTGCATGCCTTGGTGAATGATTATATCGGGTAACCGGTCTTTTGTACCGTCAAAGTCTGGAATAGTTTTAAAAAAGTCTTTGTAATCGATCTTATTTCCTGTGATTAAATTTTTTGTAGAGTTAAAGTTTGGAGGCAATTGGTGTGAAGCACCTACGGGTGGATTTCTTTCGAAATGTGTTTTTAATTGTTAAGCAATAGCTGCTTGACAATTATCTTCAAATCTGTTTTTCATTTCTATTTTTTCTGCTATTAATTGCTGGATTTGCGTTTTTAATGCTGTGATTTTACTCTGGGTTTCCATAAGGGAGGTTTCCATCTTTTCGAAACTCATTTTTATAAATATTTAAAAGACAGAGAAAAAAAATTTTAACAATAGAGTAGACTTACTACTTAGTTGAATGTACAGGTATAAGTTGCCGGTGCGCCGGTGATCGTAATCGCTGCTGCCGTTGTTATTGCCGCCGTTGATCTCGCTACTAGTGCTGTCGTAGTACTCGTTGATGTTGATAATAATGATATACACAGTCGTCGTAAAATATTTTCGATTTTTTTGATGATTATATGATGCTCGTAGAAAATGTATTTCAATGTATATATTTGGCTGTTGTGATTGTATAATTCTATGATCTTTTGATGTTTCTTGATTAAATTTTTATTTTATTTTTAAACACTCACTTTTTTTTGTTTTAAAGAGAATTTATTGGTTTTCCAAAAAAAAATTTATTAAGATTTTATTTCAACTTTATTATTTTTATTAAGTTCTTGATAGTAGTTTTAATTTTTATTAATTAAATTTTATTTTAACTCTGCGATTTAATTTTTTAATTTTAATTTTTAAATTTCACAATTTACTTTCTTGTTTAAAAAAAAATTTTCAGAAATTTTTTTGTTTCATAAACTTGTGTATTTAATTTGAAATTTTGAAAAATTTACTCACTTTGATAAAAATTTGTGACTTGCGAAAAAAAATTTTCCGGATTTTTGAATGCTTCGTTTGAAAATCACCAGGCTACTTCGAGGCTGTTCGAGTCCGTTGCTGCCACCAATTTCAATTATATATAGTTGTTACGTCCTGGAGTCGTGTTGGCTTGAGATCTGCCGGCGCGAATTATTTGAATTGGATGTGACTGTAGATCTTCGGATACTTGGGTAGTTCTCGAAAGCTCGAAATAACTTGGTCGTTTATTAGAGAATAAATATGTTTAATTTATTCATATAAAATAGAATAGTTGAAGAATATTGTTAAAAATACACTTGAGTTTTACAATTACTATTTAGCAAATAACTTCGTGTCAAAAGAATAATATATTTTAATTAAACCGGGAATTCACTTGCGTGTACTAAACCGCACTACTATAACTTCTGATTGATGTGTGAGAATCTAAGAGTGTAAGAGTAAGAGAGCGATGCATTGGGCATCGACTTTTTATATCAATCCGCGAGCCAACACCCCAGAGTAAAGTGGGATAGGGTATTAGGGCCTTATTTCCAAAAGTGGGAGTTTGTTATCATCGTTCGACGCGGATGCTGTTGCGTCAGCAGTCGGACGATGTTTTTCGGTGTTTTCACTTTTTCGTGGAAAAACTAATTTCACTTTTTTTATTCTTTTGACATTCATTATTTGTAGTACAATCATTCTTATCTATTTTTATTCATCAACATTCTTTTGGAGAAATCATCGTTGATGAATAAATATTATATTAATAATATCTTATCTATTTGACTATTTTTAGATGCGTACTTATAAGTATACGTTAAAAGAAAATATATTATTATTAACAATTCTATTATTTAAATATATCGGTTTGGCGGGTCTCAGGTCAGTCTCTTATCATTTAAGATTTGAAAATTGGCAGAGCCATCTGACAAGCAGGCTAGGACGTAACACACTAACCAGCATTGTCAAACTTGCTGAAAAGAGAGGACGAAGTCAATCTGCGGGTAGTTACAATCCTTATGCCATCAAGAGAAACCTCAGGGGACTTCAAGGCAACACTCAAAGGAGCATTAAGCCGTACCGGGTCCTGGTTAAGATAGACAAATAATAAATATAATTAGAAACTAATATTTAGCCATAGTTAGAATTAAATAATTAAGTATAACACTTTATAAGTTCACTAGGAGTATCATCTCCATTTTCCGATTAAGGAAACTTAGAGGAATTATTAGGTAACCCCAAATAAAAAAATATATTGTTACATTATAAACAGAAATTTACATAATAAAGAAAAATATTTTTATAAAAAAAAAAAAATTTCTTTCTAGGAGTATTATCTCCATTTTCCAATTAAGGAAACTTAGAGGAATTTTAGGTTAGTTCAAGTAGATTTAGAAGAGCTTCGTTATAAAGAAATTTTTATATTATAAAGTTAATAGAAAACTGGGACCGCTTTCCCTTCATCTGTTTCAAAAGTTAAAAATATTTTGCTCCATCTGTTTTTCAGAGAGCAATACTGAAAGCTCTAGGTGAGCTTGCGTATTCCTACGTTGTAGTTTATCTAGACGATGTATTAATAATTGCCGATACAGTAAAGGAAGCATTTGAAAGGCTTTAAATAGTCTTGAACATTCTTAAAAAAGCGGGATTTTCATTTAACTTTGCTGTGCTCTTTTCTTAAAACTTCTGTTTCATATCTTGGATACGAAATAAAAAACGGAGACGTTCATCTAAGCCCTCGTAAAATTAACGCATGGACTTTGCTACCTGCTCCTCGGACTGTGACACAACTACGACAGTTCATTGGACTTGCTTCTTATTTTAGACGATTTGTCCCCAAAATCTCACAGACAATGAAACCTTTATATGCACTTACTTCAGGTAAGAAAAATATTGAATGGACAGAACTACACGAAAATGTTCGTCAGAATATAATTCATATTTTAACTAATGAGCCGGTTTTAATGATATTTGACCCTGATTATCCTATAGAATTACATACTGATGCTAGCTCGGAAGGCTACGGTGCTATTTTAATGCATAAAGTAGATGGTAAAAATAAAGCGGTAGAGTATTTCAGGAAAAGAACAAGTCCTGCTGAATCGAGGTACCATTCCTATGAGTTAGAGACAATGGCTGTTGTAAAATCAATCAAACACTTTCGCCACTATTTACATGGACGCAAATTCACTGTCGTGACTGACTGTAACTCGTTGAAATCTTCACAAAACAAAATTGACCTTAACGACAGAGTACACAGGTGGTGGGCTTATTTACAAGCATTTGAGTTTGATATAGTTTACAGCAGAGGAAGTCGTATGGCTCATGTAGATTTCTTTTCTCGAAATCCAGTACCTGAGTCTCCAGATCGGATTGATAAGGTTGAACAAAAGCGTGTTGATCTCGCTGAGATATCTGATGATTGACTTCTCGCTGAACAACGACGTGATCCGGAAATTTCGGAAATAGTTACTAAGTTGGAAAGCGACGGGCTATCTGAGAATCTCGCAAAAACCTATGAGGTCCAATCTGGTACTCTGTATCGTAAAATCCAACGGAAAAGGGAAACAATTTGTTTACCAATTGTACCGAGAGCGTTTCGTTGGTCTGTAATTAACCATATTCATGAATCCATTATGCACTTAGGTTGGGATAAAACGCTTAACAAAGTTTATGAATACTACTGGTTCGACAGCATGTCTAAATATGTACGTAAATTTGTCGAGAATTGTATTGTTTGTAGACTTTCTAAATCTAACTCAGGTAAAATTCAAGCCGAGTTACATCCCATACCTAAGACTCGCATACCGTGGCACACTCTTCATATGGATATTACAGGTAAACTAAGTCGTAAAAATAATACAAAAGAATAAATTATTGTTCTCATTGATGGTTTCACTAAATTCGTCTACTTACATTATACTCGTAAAATTGATTGTAATAATGTTGTCAAGGCCTTAAAGTCTGCAATATTTATATTCGGTGTACCTTCTCGAGTAATAGCTGATAAGGGCAGATGTTTTACTGGGAAAGAATTCGGAGATTTCTGTAAATCTCAAGATATAAATTTGCATCTGATTGCTACAGGATCTAGTAGGGCAAACGGTCAGGTAGAACGTGTTATGAGCACAATTAAAAATATGTTTACCGCTGTTGAGACTAATAATCGTTTATGGCAAGAATCCATCGGTGAGGTACAGTTAGCATTAAACTCTACTATTAATCGTGTCACCAAAGCAAGTGCTTTAGAGTTATTGATCGGTAGAAAGGCAAGACCCTTTGGTTTATTAGTTAATGACAACGAAAAAGAAGTCGATATCTCTAGTGTAAGACAGTGTGCAATTAACAATATTGAGGAAAATGATAAATATGAAAAATTAAGATTTGATAAAAACAAAGCTAAAGTAAATACGTTTAAGATAGGAGATTATGTTTTAATTAAAAATGAGGAGCTTAATCAGACGAAACTTGATCCAAAATTTGGAGGTCCATTTGTCATAACAGAAATACTTGATAATGATCGTTATAATTTAGTCATTAAGTAATAAGAGAAGCTACAAGTATAGTCATAATAATTTTAGAAAAATGCCTGAGAGTCATATTCCCAGCGAACTGGATGTATGTATTGACGATAGTAACGACAGTTTTATCGATCATGAAAGTATTGATGATGCACAGAGTTCTGAAATAGGGACTCTGGAACTGGTAACCACCAGTGACGCTGAGCACTGAGGGCTACAGGTCGTGGACCTGGTTTGTTAAAAGATCTTATGATATAACGCACATGCATCAGGGTGTAGTCGTAACTGCAAACTAAATATAAGAACTTCAAATAACGCACATGCATTAGACTGTAGTCGTAACTGCAAATTGATTTAGTCAGTTTGATCAGGGCGCGATGGGCAGCTAATGATGTGGCGGAAACAGTTGTGGCAACTGTATATGTTTTTATACTGTATGTGGCATACAGGCAGAGCCTGGAATAGTGGGCGTTAGCTGGTGGGAATTGTAAGATTGTATGAATATTTAGCAAATGGGAAGTATGACTGAGGGTTTTTGCATAGAATACGTGAACATAGTTTGTGGTTTCAACAATTATTGATTATTATTGTTCCAACTACTATTATTGATTAGCGATAAAATTTCTGTTATGTGACTGGACCTGTAAATGAATCATAGTCGCGGATAAATCTAAAATTGTAATATTTTATCACAATATAGAACTTATACTCCGTTTTACATGGCATGTTTTTAGAGACACCCGAGGACGTGTGATTGTCAGAATGGCCGTGCCGGAGATAAAAGTATAACTGTGGTTTTCCAGAGACTTTGGAAAGTCCCAACTACATTTTAGTTTATATTTTATTTAAGCAACAATATTTAACAATAATGTTTTACAACTTAATCGGATTGGGAAATTTTTTTAACTTGTTGTAAAATATTTTTATGACGGTAGACTTAGACTTGGAGTGGCATCTCCTCACCAAACGTAGCCACGGTCAGAGGATAGTAAAATAGTGCGATATAGAATAATGGAGTTTATTTCTAGGTCTTTCAGGTAGACAGTAGTTTTTGAAAGGAAGAGTTCAGAGTGCAATTAGAAGTACACCGCTTATCGGTTCTCAAAAATACATTTTTCAAAATTGCTGCAGTTATAACTCGAAGACAAATCATCCGATATTTTTGATTCGAATTGCAGCTTCTTTTATATATGTTTCTACGTACCATGAACCCCCAGTTTTCCGATCGAATGAAAAATGTAATTTTGCCAGGCCAAAAATCATCAAATTTTCGCGCAAAATTTGAAATTTTTTTTAAAAACCTTACCATATTTATGATCCTGTAATTAGCCAAGGTTTAATGATTTTTGAATTTTTTTTTAGACAGTAAATTATTCAAAAGAAAATATTGTTATGTCCGACCGATCGGACATGTTTTTTTTTGTTAAATCATAATTTTTTTGGGGAAATAATATTTTAGAATATTTTCCATCTAATACTAAAATTATTATTCCTTTGTCGACTCTCATAAAATTTCAAGGTCAGGGTGCAGCTGGCACGTTATCAGGCGGAATTTCGGCAGATCTACATGACTAGTAATAAAAAAAAAACTAAGGAAACAATACTTAAATATTGAAAAATATCAATTGTTTAAAAATAAGAATATGCCATAGACGAGTAACAGACAATAGAAAGTTTTAATCCTCACCAAAGCCAGAGTGGCAGTTGACGCACTTTCTTATCGCAACTGCACTCTAAAATAAGACTTAGAATAAACAGTACGATTGTAATGTATTTTGAATGTGTTTCCTAAATTGAAAACCATACTAAAAATAAATTAAGATGTCTAGACAAATGAATGTTTAAATAAATGAGGAATAAAAGGTTTTCAGTTAGATGGTAAAGATTGATAAATTTTAAATATTGTTAAAAGTGAAATATTACCGAAATCAAATAAATAAAATAAAGTATTAAAATGTTGAGATTTAAAATAATAGTAAAATATAAATTTCAACAAATAAAATATAGCATTAAAATTTTAAGATTTAAAATAATAGTAAAAATATAAATTTCAAATAAATAAAATATAGCAGTAAAATGTTAAGATTTAAAACAATAGTAAAATATAAATTTCAAATAAATAAATAAACCATTAAAAATTCTGAATAAAATATTAACAAATTATAACAAATTATATTAACAAATCTGCATAAATTATATAACATTCAAATAAAAAATAAGAGAGGATTAAAATATAGTAACTTAAGTTAAATAAAATAGAACATTAAAATTTCGTAAAATATTAGAATTAAATTGCGATTAAAATAATCAATACAAAAAAATAATTAAACCATATAATAAATTTTATTTAATAAAAAAAAAATATATATACATAAACTAATACGTCATAAGGTAGAGGGGATGGAAAACGGACCCAATGTCGACGCTGGAGGGGGACCCATGTGGAGGGAGTGCGCACCCGAAACATCGGTACCCAAGGGAAGTGGGAGGAATAAGGGCCGCATGATTGGCCTAGTTTTTCTTTTTGGGGAGACGTGAATAGTTGCAGTTCTTGGTTGTATTCAGAATTATTTTTGAAAATTGAATCTTAAACATCTGATTGTTTTTTGTTTTATAAATTTAAACCAAATAATTAAAAGTAAAATCTAAATAAATTTGAGTAAATTTAAAACAAATAATTGGAAGTGAAATTTAAATAATTCGAGTGAATTTAAAAAAAATAGTTAGAAGAAGAATCTAAATAATTTTGAGTAAATTTAAACAAATAAATTAAAATAAATTGAATTAAGAAAAGAATATCCAACGCCGAATCGAGTAAGTCAGACCAAAATTCATTCATATTTAATTTTCATTTTTTTTTTAATAATTGTATGTTTTTTTTTATATATTTCTTTTACATCATTATCACGTGCGCTTTCTTTTAACAATAAAAAGGGATAACCTAAATTACTGTTTTGTTCCGTAGTCCTCAATTAAAGTTGCCCATCCCTGTCTATTGGTTTAAAAACCAGGATAAAAACGGGCAGTATTTTCATTACGTAAACCGTTTTTAAGATAACTATTCTAGATAAATTGGAGTTAGTGTCGGCTAGAAGCCACCTACTACTAATAATAATAATTTTAAGCAGGTCCAAATTCGTGTAGGCTAGTTGCCACCGAATAATAAAACCAATAAATTATATAGTCAAGTTTACGTAACAATATTTAAAAAAATCGCACCTGTAGTTTTTTTGAATTTTCTCCGTGCGCATTTTTTAGGTTTATTTTTTTCTGTAAATGAATTGTTGAAAAGAAATTCGGAAATTTTTAATTATCGGCTAACTTCAGGATCATCCAGTTTTTCAAATTTCAATTTTTTTCTTAGCCCGAGGGTCATAGTACGGGAAATATCTTTTAGTTTGATTAACCTTTTGATTTTTTCTATTTTATGCACTGAAGTTTTTTAGTCCCAAAATTTTACTATGTATTTCTTGTATATCTTTAAAACATTAAAGCATTCCATGCAGTAATTTTCTGTAAAAAAATTTCCAAAAGTCACCTCAATTTCAGGCGGTCACACTAGCAGTCCTCCTTAACATTAAATTTATTTACTAAAATAACTTACTTTGATTTTTTCTTCTTTTTCCCCCTTCTTCTTTATGATTTTCATGATTTGTAATAATAGACGTCTGAATAGTCGCATAATTTTCAATTTTAGTTTCCGCAATATTATTTTCTATTTCAAATTTCTCCCAGTCAACCGAACCCTCGCCATTTACGTTCCCATTGGTATTATTGTACTCCTGATACTAAGGAGTTATTTTACGTTGCTGATGATACTGCCTATATAAACTATCCTGGTTTTGTTGTTCATTTGAATCACTAGGCGGTGACCATCTCTGTTTTCCAATACGGACAGTTTTGGCGCGTCCATAAGGGTCCAAAAATGGCCTGGACTCCGAGAAATCATGAGCGTCAAATGGTGGTGGCACTGGAGGTGGTTGTGGCACTCCTTTGTTTATTCCAGGACTACACTCAGTACTGCTTTTACGATTTTTCAATTCACTCAGCATATTTGCAGTTGCTTTGAATGTTACTTCGGCCCGAACTTGTTCTCTTCAACTCTGGTGTTGATGATATTTTTCTTTCAACGCTTATTTTTCGGGCTGAATATTCAACGCTTGTTTTTCTATTCAAATCAAGGTCACTTTTTAAAGTGGACTGTGATCGATGGACTTAAGCTTTAACTGTTACTGTTTCTAAACGTTGGTTTATTGGCGTTGGTTGAGAAGAAATGACACGATTTGTTTGTTCACTATCAGTAAATCCTAATGGCTGGTGTTGGACGCCACTTTGTACAAGTAACTGTTGAAATGCTTGATTTTGAGCTAATAATTGCTGTCGAATTTGAAGATTTTGTGCCATAGCACTTTGTAAAAATGCTTGTTAAAGATTTCGTTGATATGTAACTATATCAGCACTTTGATTTGGTGGTGAATTTTGATATCGAGGTAAATTAAGTCCCTTCATGTTGTAAATTGGAATTGGAAAAAATCCTGATCTCATATTTAAATTTGAATTCTGTCCCTGATCCGACGTTTGTAGGTGGTAGGTCCCATAATAGTACCATCTTCTGTTTGGCATCCCCTGTCACCTTCGCTATCATGATTTATAACAAACCTGAAGTTTAACGTGGGTAAAAATTTTTTTTTAATTCAAATTTTTAATTAAGCGAATGATAATACGTGAAAATTTCAACCAATTCAAGAGTGATTACAAAAACGACTAATTGGACATGGAATACTTTAGATACGTTTGTTACAATGCAGTATTATACGTATGAAGGTCCTAGTTCATGAGCCATATTACTAATAGCGTAAAAATCACCAGTTTCTGTAACAAATGCTGCCTTGGCAACGAGTTTTGATTCGTATAAAGTTTTACATGCTCCTGCTGAATATGATATATCTCCAAGTTTTTTTTCATCCGTTCGCGAAATTAAGTAATCGCTTTAATATAAAAAAAAAAAAAAATATAACTATATTCAATTACTTAGTCGACTATTTAGATAAAATCATTTTGGTAAAAAAATATTATGGATTCAAAGTTGAAAATTAAATTAATTAATTAATTAATGTAACGGAACCGAAGTCTACCTCCATTTCATGGGAGGCCGTTTTCTCACCCTTTTGGGTATACACTCGCTGCGACACCCCTATGGAAAAATATAATCAAATGACTAAGGCTGGACATTAATTGAAGGTACAATAATAAATCCTCATTGCGCGTGGTATCTAACCACAGCCACCACGAGTCCATGTCTTTGTGGGCCACAACTTTCCTGCCATCTTAGAAGATAAAAAAACTCTGGCCGAAGAGGGCTTGGAGAGGTCCTCCGTGGCACCAGTTTCCCGTACTCATGAACAGATTGCTTTCAGATAAAATGGTGAGACGCAACCTCAATATTCCAAAAAGGGTCCACTCCATTTATTAACATTTAATTTCGAACAAGCTCTTATCTACTTTCTCAGTCCCTGATCAATTTTCAACTCTTCGAGCCTTCATATTCTTGTTTTTTTAAAATAACATAATTTTGATAAACTTATGATGTCATTAAAACAGCAATATCGTCACTATCAAGTGGAAATGCACTTTGGTGATGGTACAACCATCCGCCAATTGTGTACGGTAGTTGATTAGCATCTCTTTTATTTGGTGCGTATTCTAATTTTGTAAAACCACCTGGGGCCTGTTAAAAAACAATATTTTATGGATCAAGAAGCAAAAAATATTTGCCAAATTTATGCCTACTTTTATGTTATCGGGATGGTTGAAATTTATTTTACTTTAAAAATATTATCACCTCAATTATGAGAATTGCTTCACCATTGAATCTAAATTTTGGACTCTCGAGGATTCGAAATAAAAAGTCTACGCCGTTCCAAAATGCTAGAATATGTGTTACAACATCACGCACATTACTGCCCAATGTTTTAAATAGCGCATTGTCGGCAATTACGAGAATCTCAGGATAAACTATACTGGGATATGGTACAGAAGGTTACCGAATCGTTGCTGCCAAGTTGAATCATTGATAATAATTATGTATAATATATATTATAATTTATTCTTAAATCATATTAACAACTTACCAAATATCGGATTTGATCCCGGATATTCTTTCTTGAACATGTCGAAAATTTCTCGGTTTATGTCGTCCATAGTTTTGGGTCGGGCAGGCTCTTCAGAAATTTTATTTTCATCTACAGTGTTCTAAATCATTAAAAGTCAAGTATTTTAATCAAAATAGCATTGTATTTGAAAATCCAACAAAATATTATGGTTGTTTATTTGCAAAAGGAAAAGGACGGAAAGAACGTTAAGAAAATTTTGAGGATAAATTTACGAGTTAATATACGGAGTGTGCGAATTATTTAAATTTACGATTGTTTATATCGAAATAACTATTGATAACAATTTTATCACTTTTTGCTATTGTTCCTTACTGGAGCTCCCAGCTCGCAAGAATAATATTGGCAGCCGCAACTAATCCAGCAGGTCATAAGTATGGACGTCATTATACAGGGCGTACACCTCTTCTAAGGTAAGCCCCATACCATAACCCCGCAAATCCGGCTCTATGCAGTGGTTCATCCGGGAAACCAAGTTTGCCTCGCACTCACCCACGTTATTCTTGTATTATAAGATCATCAGTAATGACATCCAAAAAGTCATCAAGTTTTTTAGGATTTTGTGAACTATTGTCATTTTTGTATGTCCCCTTAATACATGTGGCCAAACTTCTTGCGTCAGACAGTTCACCTAAATTACCATCCAACACTGGCATGAATAATTCATCCAGAAATTGATCAACATCTGAGGCTTGACTGAGAACCCTGACTCTTCTTACATGTGAAGCCAGAGATGGCGCTTCGCTGGTGTCGGACATAGCTGATGATTTAACGCCATATTCACTTTTTTCAATGTATGCTCGACTAGACTGACTACCAGGTAACGCTCGTTTACTTGGATACTGAGACTTAATAAATTTCGTTCAAGATCTTATGTAACTGCTATTATCATCCCCAGATCTTCCAGTTTGACTGACTGATTGTATATCAGGATACTCAAAGTCTATTGTCAAGTCTTTTTCTTCAACAATATTTGGCTCAGTAGTTCTTCCAATCCTGCTGTATTTTCTTTCCTGGGATACTTCAGAACGGCTCATGTACTCAGAATTAGATACTGCTGATACTCCACCAATTCTTTTAAGACTGTGGTATCTTTCATTCAATTTTGATGAAGAAAGTCCCAAATTAGTTAGTTTACTTGGCGGCGGAACAATTTCTGATTGAAGTAAATTGTCTAGACTTCTACTTTGTTGTTTTTCTTTCTGAAAGTAACGATCATTCAAAGCCGATTGTCTAGATGGTCCCATTTCTCCTGAAGACTCTAAAACTGGTTCGTGGGACTGCTTTCTTGACTGTAATTAATAACAAAAAAAAAAAATAAATAATAACAATAATATATTTTATTGATTAAAAACATCAAACTTAATATTAGAATAACTAAAGAATAAGATATTATACTAGCAAGCGATTTTACTACAGATGGCTGAGGTGGAGGTACTGCTGGTCGTTTATGTGTTTGTAGTTCCGGTTCAACAGGCTTATCCACCACCTCTATCACCGGTTTTCTTTGCAACGGCTGGAAGGTCTTTTAGCACAAGTCTTGTTCCAGTTCACGAATGACTTGTGTGTGCTAAGGAATCAAACATATTATGACGTTAAATTCTCACGCTCGCATTCTCATTTTCGCTGAAAGTAAACAATGCTGATCCATTGCTGACTCTCACCAGTAACGGTTAAAACACATAGCAAATATATTAAATATTCCCCACTTTATCTCTCTCTTTTTAATTGGCGGGAAGTTGTTCTTTCGCTGTTCAAAGAACATATGTTTTGCCGCTGGCAATGCCGGGGCTAATTCCATTTCTGATATTAAATCAAGTACATAATCAAAGCCATTTGTCTCAGTGACCATCGTATCTGGACTTCCGAATTCATTCCACAGAGTAATTGTCCAACCGGAATTATCGACTCCGTGATTTTAGATTGCGAGATTCACTAATTCTTCACAAGTTGTCTAAGAATCAATGGCGCACGTTTTCGTTTCACCTAATAGTCAAATTTATTATCAATTATATGCATAGAAATCGAGCAATTATTTAACTTTTCAAGTTATTGATAAAAATACCATAAAAAGTATCAAGTTCTTATATGGGAATTTATGTGCCGACAATTTCCTATGTGGATTTTCCATATAGGAATCTAGATACCCATGGATTCTTGTATAAATCCTCCTATATTAATTCCTAGGGATTCTTACATAAATCCATATTTTTTATATGTATTCCTATGGGTTCCCATGTGATCCCACATGGATTTGTTTGATTGAGAAGTCAACCATAAAAATTTTATTTAGTGTCATAAATACTCTCTAAATCAGTGGTTTTGTGCCGAGTACGCCAACGGTCATCAATAAGGCTGATGAAGAAAAATTATTCAACAGAGTAACTAAAGCAGATAAACGATTTCCGCGAACACCATGTAGCCCGCAGTTTAAATTCATGACGAGACATGAGACCTGGACCTTGACGATGTTCGCTAGGGTAACCTGAGATGCGACGTTGGACGATCACATAAATTATAAAATATCATTTTTGTTAAAAAAATTGACAAAATTCAATCACTTGACTATTATCTAATCGATAATGAAATAAAACACAGCCACTGTTTGCAATTTTAATATAAAAAACTAAGTTTTCATTAATTTGTCAATGATGGGGTAAAATGACTACTTTAGTCATTGAGTCGATACTAAAAATAAGAAAATAAATTGATATGATTGAAAATTAACTGGCACGTGGCTGTCGAACTAAACTAGTTGTTTTACCCTCGATTTTACCTTTAGATTTTATAACCCATCAAAAAAATTCGTGAGATTACATGAGAACCTATAGAAATCCATATAGAAAAGAATAGATTTATGCAAGAATCCATAAGAATTAATATAGGAGTGTATGGATTTACATAAGAATCCATGTAGGAAACCATGGGTATTTGGACTCCCATATAGTAACTGAAGTCAGTAACTTGGACATATGGATTTCTTTATGGTAAATTCATATAAGAATCAGGATTTCTATGTCTATCGTCTATTTATACGAGTATATGAATAAAAAAACGGATTAATATTCTTATAGGAAACCATATGAGAATCCATCTGAAGACGCCATGTGGGAACCCACATAGGGATCTAGGCTGGATTCCCATATAGATTTTATTGATAAATAGTAACATATTTTCAAATTTTGAAATTTAGTGGAATCGTTAAACGACATCATTAGCAAATTAATTAAATGAAGTGAAATAAAATTAATTACCATCATAAAATCTAACATTGAGAGCCATATTAACTTGATTTCTATTAGCCCTCCATTTAAGAACCCACGGTGGATAACTTCTAGGCACATAATAAGCTGTTAATTGATTATTGTTCATTATTCTTATCACTGTACGTTCCCCTTGCAAGAGTTTGCGTTGACAATAAGCCTTGTAACCATTATACGCATGATTCGAGACATATCTTTTGGAATAATAATCAAAAAATAAGTGATATAATTACTTGCTCATAATATTACAATAAAATAAATGTTTTAATGACTTAACTTACTTTAAAAAGTATTTGAATAGTGTTGGACTAGGCTGAAATGCTGATAAGCAATTGGTTAAAAGTAACCATCCACGTTCTTTATTAGGATCATTATCATTTTCCCATGTTTGATTTGCTGACAAAGTATTCCGTCACGTATTTTTCGTTTACGATCCCTTTGTTGATAATATAATCTCCTAAGGCGTGTTTTTGTTTACCACTAAGATTATTTTCATTCATAAATCGTAAAATCAACTCAAATATCATCAACGAGTCTGTGTAATCTTGATCACGTGCTTTTGCCAAGAAAGGTGTTTTTATTGGCTCACGTTTCATACTAAAATTATTACTTTTGAAGTATATGTTTGTGAATTTTGAAAATTGATGTTGATCAATATCTGATGGCAGACTGTAAGTTATAGAAAGTAAAGTAACTGCACCAACTACTTTTAAAAAATTCCTTTCGGTATGTACGAGTTGCCAATCTACGATAAATATTTATCATTTTATTTCACTTTTTATCCAGAATAGAAAGATTTCTTATATTATCATAAAAATTAAATTGTAAAATTATGAGAATTATCATTTAGGCATAATTTAGATCACTAAGAATATAAGAAACGTTTTTAAAAAAAAGTGGAGTAGTATAAATTAAAACGTATTATGAGAGCCAGCGTATATTTGAATAAATTGAGGTATGGTGCGATATTTCAGTTATTAGCAGATAGAGTCGCGATTTTTTTTTTTTTTTTCGATATTTTATGAAATTTTTAAAGCTCCTTATTTAAAAAATATTATTTCAAACGATACACAAAAAAAAAGAATTTGGTGCTGCAAGAAATTTTTATTCACCCTAAGAAACTTTGCATTATGAATTAAAAAGAAAAATTTTCTTGGAGAGAAATAAATTTTTTGGTGTCAAGAAAATTTTTGTTTTCAATTCATGATGCAAAAAGAAATTGCGTTAAGAAATGTTTTTTTTCTGAGGCCATAGAACGTTTGAAAAATTCTGAAAAATAACTGAATCATAGAAATTAAAGTTAATCGTACGAGCTTTGAGGTGCGTGTAACAAAAATTTGCTTTAATTTTTTGTTCATCCTCGAAATTCATCAATGTATTTACTTAAAGAATAAGTGTATGAATTTACAATACGATCTGTCAAAAATCGTGGGCACTATCGTCATAACAAGGCAAGTTATATTGCATATACATATAAAGTTTTAAATGAGTGGTAAATTTCGACCACTCAACGAAGTGACAAATTGTAGGAAAATTTTGTAAAAATCGCGCCACAGTAAGAAAGAATTCGTCAAAATCTTCACATCGTGTGTAAAATAAACAGTTCACACTTATTTATGTCTTTTTAACTTACGACGTGAGTGTACAAAAAATTACATAGGTGCAGAAAAAAAAATTATCGTTTAAAAGTAAATATTCTTGAATAGAGAAAACTTTTTTTAAAAACTAATTTTCTCGGATAGAGTACAGATCTCCACTGATACGCGTACATGTTAAAAGTTAAAATTTTCCAGAAATTATTTTGTGATGGTCGAAAGTATTTTTTAGAAATAGCGCGTTTTAATTTGAGAGTAACAATTAAAAAATGTTACTTTCAAATGAAATAACATTTTTTTGTGTTAAAAAAATCAATCGATTAAAGCTGGACAAGCAAAATAATAACAGTGTGTGGAATTAACTCTCGAAAGTGTTAAAAATTAAATTCTTAATACTCGAAAATGTTCAAAATTCAAACTTAATTTTCAACACTTAAAAATTTTTAAAATTCAGCACATCAATTTCTAACAATCGAAAATGTTAAAAATTAATCACTTTAATTTCGAACACTCGAAGGTGTAAAAAATTAAACATTAAAATTTTTAACAGTTGCTGTTTTTTTACACTTTTACAAATCCTTTTGTACTATGCATGTCCATATTTATATTTCTATAAGAAAATTAAATATAAAAAAGAATAATAAATATTTTACCATCAAGTTTACTGTAAATAAATGCCAGTTCTGCTGGAATTTCAAGATGATTAACACCGGCAATAGCTTTAGAAGTTCTTTCCTGTTTTTCTCGTTGTTGTTTAGCTTTAGCGCGCTCTCTACTTGCCCTTCCAATTTCAGCGCGTTTAGCCATTTCTTCTTCCAATATTTAAAAATTCTCTCGTTCTTTTTTACCACGATATAACTTTCGTGCCATTATCGCGCCTTTTCAAAGCACGGAAGTTTTTTCTTTCACGATACCCTCGATAAACAGCTTGAAAAAATACTGTACTGTGGGATATGTTTAAGAATCTTCACCGTGCAAGAAAATCTCGTGTATAGCTAACAAAATAAATATTAATAATATATCATAATAGATATAACGTTAACGCGAAATAATAAAAAGGGTTAAAAAAAAGTTCTTCTTTATAGTAGAATAGATTATTAAATAAACTTACCGTTGAACAGTAATGGCTGCACGCTCGAGAATTATTGACCGATTATACTCCGAGTTCCTTTCAAGTGATTCACGTAAAAATACGCGGGTCAAACCTAATTGATATTGATCATGAGCGTCTGCTGGAGCAGCTTTGTCTAAGATTATGCGACAAAATTCCTTATTGGGTGCGCCTCTAGGTAAGCGCGTTGATATCAAGTATCGATATCTATCTACAAACTGATAAAAAAGAAGACATACCGGGTAACCGGCCTTTCTGATTCGTATCGTCTCGAACATTCCCGTGTAACGAAGTTGTTCCAGAACTCAAGGCATGTCGACTTTCATTGGGGATTTATCGTTGTTCGGTTTAATGCAACGTACAAACCACGGATTACGTTGAGACATTGACTCCAATAGCTGCTGAAGACTGACGTGGGAACGAGCTGACACAGTAGGCGTTCTTAGTTTCATTGTGACAAGTCTTCTATTTGGTTTATTAACTGTTTTATTTGCCTCGTGCGCAGATCTTACGTGTTGAAACATTTTACTGACCATTTGAATTTTACTATTGATGAGAAGCTTAACTACATCTGATCTCAATGTGTCACGATTTTTATCAAGAAAACCGTCGACGTTGTACCAGACTTGACCGGCGTAATGTTTTATTACAAATTCGGCTGAATTCATTCGCGGTCGCGAGTATAATTCATTCAGAGCGTGATTGTAGTGACATTTTTCGAGGAATTATAGGTCGGTAGCTTTTGGAAAATTACTCTCATCATCAAGAAGATGAAGAATTCCTACTGGCTTTTTAGCAATCAAATGAATTACCGGCAGATTGTCCTGTAGTTAAATTATTTAGTTAATGAAAATAAATGTTATTAATATTCAATTCAAGTCACTAATGCGCGCGTCGAAAACGAGAGATTTGGAAATAAGTGATAGAAAACAAAATTGAATTTAATGACACAAACATTTTTTTTTTAATTTTTTCGGGTGCTAGTAGCTCCCATATTTCACTTTCTAATTATTCAATTAATTTAAAATTTTTACGAGATATTTTTCAGTCATATATTTAAGTTGGTTTTTTTCGCTAAAAAATACTTTGGGTTTAAACCTCCACCGCTTTGTATTAAAAAAAAGAAACAATACAATAAACTTTTGCCTTTCGTCGAACATACAGTTTACGAGTTTTTTTTTTAATTTTTTAACTTTAGATGAATTTTGAAAAATTTATGCCAGTTACCAGTCACCCAAAATTTATGATACAATTTAGCCGAAGTTTAACAATTTTCGAATTCTTTTCAAAATGATAAATTATAAAAAAAAGAATATTTCAAATAATTGCACCTATAGTTTTTTTAATTTCCTACATCTGCATATTTTTATTTTTTTCGTAATTAATCAGTCCAAAAAATTTTTTTTAACCATTAACTGCACGCTCACTTCAGGATCATCCAAATTTACAATATTTCCAAATAAAATAATTTTTTCAATTTAAAAAAAATTTCCAATTAACAAATAAAAAAAATTCATTTTCAGTAATTTCTTTTTTTTTCAAAATCCTCGTGTTTGATGCGCACACTCTAATGTAATTTTTTAATGATTAATTAAATAAGTCACGGTATAATTAATGGTCGTCCAATCAATTTTTTCTTTCGCATACTCCTGCTGTTTCAATCGAAATATATGTTTATTGAAATAAAAATGAAGATTTTCATTAGCGTCATTAATACACAATTGTTCAAACCTATTTTCAGTAAAATTTTCAAAGCTAAATATATCAAGAATCGATCAGTAAAAGTAACTTCAACAATTCAAATATTACAAAATTTGTCTTTAAAATGACACATAATTGTTTTTAACTTCCCACCAGAGTCCAAAGTCCTAATATATTTGCTAAAATTAACACATTAGCTGTTAGTATCTTAATAGACGAATAATGTTTTTCAATCAAAATAAGTATTTGAACAATGGACTACATATGGGTACACAGATTTCTCAACTTTGAAATAAAAACTATTGTACAGTGAAAAAATTACTTTTTTTTGACGAGAAATAAGGCCCAAAACAAGCGGGGTGCTTGTCCACCGGATAGAGAGGTGGTACGTCCCAGCCTGTTTATTATCAGATGGCTCTGCCAACTTTAAATCTAAAATAATAAGAGACCGACCTGAGACCTATCAAATCGATATATTCAAATCAGTGTATTATTAATAATAATATATTTCCTTTAAACGTATATTAATAAGCATGCATCTAAAAATAGTCAAATAGACAAGATATTTTTAATGCATTAGAATCTTTATTCATCTCCGACGATTTCTCTAAAAGAATGTCGATGAATAAGAATAGATAAGAACGATTGTACGATAAATAACGAAGATCAAAAGAATAGAAAAATGGAAACTAAGGTTTTCCGGAAATATCTGAAAACTTTGAGTAGCATCGTCCGACTGCTGACACAATTGCATCAGCGTCGAATGGAGATAACAAACTCCCACTTTTGGGAATAAGACCCTATTACCTTATCCCACTTTTCTTTAGGGAGTTGGCTCGCGTAAACATATAAAAAGCCGAAGCTCAATGCATCGTTCTTGTTACTCTCTTACTGTTACGCTCTCACACATTATTCAGAAATTATAACAGAGCAGTTTAGTACTCGCAAGTAAACTCCCGGTTTAATTCAAATATACAAGTATTTTGTCTCGAAGTTATTTGTCAAACCGTAAATGTAAAACTCGTGTATTTTCAACTAAATTCTCCGACTATTCAATTTTCTATTCATAAATCATATAAAAATATATCTATTCTTTAATCAACGACCAAGTTATTCAAGCTTTCAAGACCTACTCATGTATTCGAAGATCTACAGTCACGTCAAAATTGAGATAATTCGCGCCAGCAGATGAAAAACTGACATGACTTCAGGACGTAACATTTGGATCTTATTATTTTTTATTTGATTTCAGAATACTCTCTGTCAAGTCAGACAACTCAAGTCCAAGAACCAGGTCTAGGAGGCCTTGCTAACAAAATCAAGATGCCTCAACATGAAGATTTGACGTTAAGGAAAAGAAAAAGTAAGCCACAAAAACCAAAAATTCGAAAGGTCAAAATAATTAATAAAAAAAAAATTAAAAAAATAGGAAAACAATAATGAAAAAAAAAAAAAACTACGTTAATATTTGAAAAAATTGAATGTATGTCATTGATGAAAATAATAAAAATAATAATAATTTGTGACTCGATTTGTATTATAATTTGAAAAAAATATATATATTTAAGAAACAAAAAAAAAAAAAACCCAAATTTCCGGAGTATATATCCACAAACTTTAATTTTTAATGCCCACATCTGCGTATGTTCATACCGTGAATTGAGGCTGGTAGATTCTTTATCATCTTTCTTTTCAAATATTGAGCGATTACAATTATTTTCAATGCATTTCGGACACCCATTCCAGAAACTACCATGAAATTGATATGTGCATTTTGTACCGTAGTCATCCACTCTATACCCATCTAAATTTTACGCTGTTAGCTATCTTAACTTTGCAAACCCGTAAAGCATGTGTTGTTTTTATATTTTTTTTATGTTCAAGCAGGTAAGCCATTCAATAACGACTCTTGACTGATTATCCCCTAAACGATACTCCATACGCGGTACTATACCAATTTGCTGGTTTTTAAAAAAGTTACGTCTGTAAAATAGCATGCAAGTCGATGCTATAGTTACAGACTCTGAAAACGGACAAACGTTTACGGAATTTATTACATGCTAAACGTAAAATGATAACATCTAGTCGACAATAAAATATAATTTCTTCTTTAAAATAATATGAATCATTTGTTTTGACTCTTCCATCATACCATTATAAAAATACTTTCCTCTCAGTCGCACTCATTGTATTGAGACTATAATATTTTTTTTCAGGTATAGGACCTACATAATTTTGATTTTCTGCGGTATTAAATAAATGTGGGAAATACCCTTTTGTTACGTTCTGGCTTTAATTATAATTAAATAAAAATTTTTAAATTTCTTTTGCTGATATATAATAAAACTTTGGTCGCTCTGATGAACAAAAATTCTTCAACAGAGCAACTACAGCAGATAAGTGATTTCCGCGAACACCGTCGTGGCCCGTAGTCTAAACTCATGACGAAGCATGAGACCCGGGCCTCGACGACGTTCGCTAGGGTAATTTGAAATGCGACAATGGACGATTTATTATTTTATAATTTTTTGTACTGGATCTGCGGAGACAGAACAGGCAGTCAGCCGACAAACATCTAAGTCAGCGGACCTCGGTCCGGTGACTGACTGACTCAATATTTAATTTTGTTAATTAAAACATACCAAAATGTATTAAATGTGGTGTACCATTTATTATATGACCCTAATCAAATATTGAAAAAAAATTCTTAATCACTAATAATCGACGACGGACACGCCTGGGGTCGATTAATACCTTAATGATGTCAAACCTGAACATTTAAATTAATAATATAAAATTATTTATATTTTTAATTATTCTGGGGTAATACCCCAGAATGTAACACTTTATTTGTTTGATCTGAAAATTCAAAGGTTTTAGGTAAAGCCGCTAGAGCTATAGGAATATAATTTAGACTATCAATAAATTCAATTCTTTTCTTATTTAATTCTATTAACGTGATATGTACCATTTATTATAGTATTTATATCATCATACTACTTTGTGATAATTTTAGTGGGAATGGACTGGGCATCAAACCCTTTTGCATTATGTGCTATACATACAACTTTTTCACAATTTTTCTAATCCAGTTAATTCAAAAATATAATCTACAAATTCTTTAACACAATTCTTACCATAAAAGAGAATTTCACTTAAACCGGAATTGATACAATTTACTAGATTAGGATTAAGATTTCAATATTCATTGTCGGAGCATAAGTTACAAACAGCTTGTGCGATACATAAAGTAAGTATGTGAATATTAACGGATGCATTGCGTTGCAGCTTATCGTCTTGACGCGTTTTAAAGTCATAGTAGAGAAATTTTGTGTACTTTTTTGATTCCTCTATAGGTTTCGCTACCAGCATAAAACAAAAATAAGAATTTCTTCACCTTTATTGTGTACGCGGTAAGAGGACTGAGACTGTATATGCAAATTCAAATCGTCACTATTCAAATGCAGTAAATTTTCAGGTAGCGCGTTAGACTCAAGAAACGCCTGTAAGAACTCATTATTAATATCCGGAATATCTAATGGATCCATGATGCGTGCGTGGTCGTAAGAGACTAATACATAAACTCTAGTTTTCACTCACAGTAATCGTAAAAATTTGGGAAAAACTTGTATCTTCCTTCTTTACGCACTTACTTACACCTGCTTACTATTTATAGTATAGCTAGAGTTTGGTAACTATAAAATTTTTTCGTCACGACAGATTATAGTATACTATAACTAAAGAGAAATAGTGTATATTTTTGTATAATATAAACAACATTGGTATTTGTATTATTGATGGCACCATTAGTGTCTTTGTCTGCAGCATATTCGCCGACTTACCGTAATTATAGTTTTTTTTGCGGATCTTACAGGGTCACAAAAAATAAATACGCTTGCATTGATTAGTACTGATAACTCTTCCACATGTAAAACTCTAATACTGGCAGCTCAAACATAACACTTGAACATGTAACAATCGATACACTTGAATTACTTTTAATCCCAAATAACTCGGAATTTACTTAATCAAACTCTTAGTTTAAAAATATTTTTTTTAAGATTCAAAGCACATCCAATAAGTTTCAAAAAGGGTGTTGGACTTGCTCTGAATCAATTTTAAGTATTCTGGAATGAACAATAATTACAGTATTAAAATATAATAGTATAACGCGTGGAGAAAGAGAGAGTGAAATAGAAGTAAAAGAGAATGGTTAGACAAATGTCTGTCTTTCTCCCTTATAAGCGCATCTGCACTGCGATGACCAGTTTACTAGGTAAAGTGCTCAACGGCAAAACTACACATGAAACTATTTTGATCTCTTTCTTAATATTCCTCACTTGAGCCTTAAGTAAATTTTAATGTCCAAACCAAGTTAACTTAAAAATTCTCCGATAGACTTAAATTTATTTACCCGAGCACTTAATTTGACAACATCAAACATCGATGAATATTGCAGTTCCCACGAATTCTCCGTTGATTTGATTACCCCGAGAAGTAGAGTAAAGAGCTCCTGTTCGAATCTCCCGCGCTTGCGTTTCTCGTCGCTACTCTGAGGCCGGTTAAATGGAGCTGCGTCGGCGTGTTTCTTGCGCAGACGGCTCCACCGGTCCCATTCTCATCTCAAGCTCCGCCCTCTTATCCAAGTGGGGATGAAGAAGAAGACGAAGCCATTATTATCATTATTAAAATCTCACCGACGCTATCAGCCACGTGCTTTTTTTATAAAAATTCATATCTCTTGCAATCACAGTGATTATTGTTATATTTCGTATACAATTAATTATCATCTCATCATATCAATTATTTATTATAACATTTAGTGATTATTTAAGTAATTATCAATTAAAATAATTATCTAATTTAATAAAAATTCATCTCACCGCGTGGTTTCGTTTTACTGGCGAACCGCCATCTTTTTTCTTAACTCACCGCGTGTTAAAATAAAATATTCATCTCAAAATTATCAAGTGCAGTGTACATAGTGTATTTAATAATAATAAATAATTAATTCATTAAAATAATAATAAAAAGATAAAATACGTATTAAAATATTTATTTTAATAGTTAACATCATCTTAACCAAGTTCCCGCCAATTAAGCGTCCCAGCATATTACTCTCCTCTCACTTAATTTTAAGTGACTTCTTTCAGCTCCTGTCATTTAAATCAAAATTTTATGACTTTCTGTCTCACTACTAATGAATTAAAGAGTTCAGATTCGGCCGCTAATAAATTCAACAGTTTCCCATAAACTCTAGTAGCCGATGATTTTCTGACGATGCAATTTTCAGAGGCCCAAATTTAAGATAAATGTCGCTTAAATTTACGATTTCCTGTTATTTTCTATCATCTCCATACTATTCTATAATACGGAAATCAGAGGTAAATTTTAAAATCTTTTCTTAAAAATTAAATTATCGCTCGTAAAAGTATGTACCACTAATGGATTTAAGTAATTAATATTAAGACGCTAATGAATCCTGTTTGTATCTGAGTCCCCTACAATTAGTAAATTTTCTAAGATGATATAGGTCTCCGAGAATACAAACAAATTTCACTTAAAATTGTGACCTAATCCTTTATTCTCACGCTCTCGATACTTTTAGCCCCACTTTTCTTTCAAAATTTCCATATATAAACCTAGGAAAAATAATTAAAGTCAGTCATTATCGTTACAACCAAAACCCTTGTCGGATCTATCCGCGAGCAAGACTCACTGAGTCGATTTCAACGTTCGTTCTCGTGACGCTCCACGCCTAGGCAATCGGGGGTCCTCGACCGATAATCGAGATTCGATTCTTTTATTTCAAAGTTAAGTATATAAAAATTATTTTTCTACGAAAAAGAAATTATAATCGTCAAAACTCCGCGTCTTGAAATTTTATTCTTAAAATCTTTTCTCGTGAAGTCATACGCTTAGGCATCCTGACTTCTAGGTTTGGTACCTAGAATAAAAATCTTTTAAGCTCGCACCGAAATTAACTAGACTCCTTCACGTGACGTTCAGCGCCTGGGCAACTGGAGTCCTTGTTCGGGAATAGTTAATCCTTTTAATAAATCCCTTAAAAGAAAAAAAAAAAAATATATATATATATATATATATATATATATATGTCATCATGAATTCACTAGAAAGCAGAGCCGGTTCATCTGTGTAGCGTGCAGTGCGTTCATGTGAGACGGATTCGACCTGTAAATCTTAATTAAATAAAACTACCATGAACATTGTAATATATTGTGCGCAAAAAGTCAGATTGGTGAATTTGGAGTGAGTGTTTACAAGTGTATCAACCCTTCTGGGTACGTCCATCATCATAATATTTCTTGTAAAATTTAAGACAACAATATACCACACATGTTTTTTTTATATAAACCTTTGTCTCTTTATTTGCTGTCTGTTTTCTCCGGCATTCAAAAGTGCTAGTAATTTAAGTCATAGTAAAATATAAGTAAGACAGAGAAAGAACACGGTCTTCTCGAGGGCCCATATTCATCGACCCAACATCCCTCTCGCTCAGAAATCCCGGACCTACCTTAATGCCACGCAGGTCATTGAACGGGACGGTCTATAGTACATCCGCTCGGTATGAATAGACAAATCACTTGTAAAGCAACACGAAATTATAACATTCTTATATCAGCCACGTGACGCTAAATTCCTTGTTTAGATGACAGGATAAAAATCATTTCATGCTTTAATTTATAAATTAATTATCGGTGCCCAATCACTTACAGGTTCTTACGCTAACCAACTGACGTTCAATTGAACTTCTTGACTGAGTTATAGAACGAAGTAATTCAGTATCCCGATATTAAATTGTAAATTAAAATTAACCCTTTCATCCGTCGCCTTCACTCACTTCGATCGTGACAAACATAACTGTGCAATTGAATGCGGGTCATCGAGTATTAGACCTTCGAGTACGATACATTGAGAATATTTTTGCAATGCATTACGATCTCGTATAATTTGAAATGATGTTTGGTGATATAGTGAACCAAGTGATAGAATTTTTGAGAAAATATCCATTCGAATTTGGAATAATGTTTATGCAGAAAGAGTATGTTAGTGAAGCGAACACAATGACAGAATTTAAAATCCTAAGAAAATAAATACATTAAGCAACGTGGTAATCTGTTTGTCCAACAGTGGTAAATAGACGACACTGTTGAAGCACATCATGGTAAAATTTTGTTGGTTCGTGGTAATGAGGGTTTTGGGAAATGTGTGACGACTTTGGGTTGTGAACAGCAAAATCAATAAAAAACATCACCTAGTTTTACTGGAGATGACAAATGGAATGCCATAGTAGCTTTTTAAGATAAAATGTTCGATGAAAGTTCCACAAAATCATCGTACATCAATTATTTATCGGCTCATGATGGCATAATTGGTCCTAATACTATAGCTTATAAATTTTTAAAAGAACCTGCATATTTCCAACCTGACGAATACCCTCCTGGAATGAATTATAGAATGACTAAATATTTTCTTAATCCAAAGAATACTTTGTATATAGTTATGGTCGATCATCCGCATCTTCAACTATTAGACGATACTTTCAGCAGTAATAATGACTAAAAATACATACAGCTGTTAAATATAACTGGTAGAGGCCCTATATATTGTCACGATCGAAGTGAGTGAAGGCGACGGGCGAAAGGGTAATTTTAAATTTATTATTTAATATCGGAATGCCGATTTTCCCTGTTCTATAACTCAGCCAAGGAGTTCGATTGAACGTCACGTGGTTAGTGTGAGAACGTATGAGGGATGGGACACCGATTATTAATTTATAAATTAAGATGTGAAATTATTTTATTCTGTCATCCAACCAAGGATCTCCAGTCACGTAGCTGATATAAGAATGTTTATAATTTCGTGTGGGTTTTATAACTTATTTGTCTATTCGTACCGAGCGGATGTACTATAGACAGTCCCGTTCAATGACCTGCGTGGCTTTAGGGTAGGTCAGGGATTTTCTAAGCGAGAGGGATATTGGGTCGGTGAATATGGGTCCTCAAGAAGACCGTGTTCTTTCTCTGTCTTACTTTTAAAGTTACTATGACTTAAATTACCAGCACTCGAATGCCAGAGAAAAGGACAGTGAATGAAAAGACAAATGTATACAAAAACATGTGTAGTATATTGACAGGTTAAATTTTACAAAATATTATAATAATGAACTTACCCCAATGGATTGATATACCTGCACACACACTCACTTCAGATTCACCAATTTGAATCTGTGTACACAGGAGTTTACAATGTTTTATGATGTTATTAATCGAGATTCACAAATCGAATCTTTTCACAAGAATGCTATGCACGCTGAACCGATAGGCCGGCTTTGCCTTCGAGTGAATTTATGATGATTTTAGGGTTTTTATTAATAGGATTAACTATTCCCGAACAAGGACTCCGGTTGCCTAGGCGTAGGACCTCACGAGGAAAGGTTTTAAGAATAAAATTTAAGTCGCGTAATTTATAATTTAAGTAAAAGAATCGAGTTGCGATTATTGATCTAGGACCCCCGATTGCCTAGGCGTGGAGCGTCACGAGAACGAATTTTGAAATCGACTCAGTGAGTCTTACTCGTGGATAGATCCGACAATGATTTCAATTTAAAATTGAATTCTGGTTATCGATCTAGGACCCCCGATTGCCTAGGCGTGGAGCGTCACGAGAACGAATTTTAGAATTTTACTCGCGGATAGATCCAACAAGGGTTTTGGTATCTGAAGTAATGACTGACTTTGATTATTTTCATGGGTTTATATAGCAAGGGTTTAATAGAAAAGTGGAGCTGAATGATGTCACATCTTTGAGACAGAAATGGGTTAAGAAAAGGAGGAAAAAATAAAATTGAGGAGTTTTGAGATGTTTTGGACAGTTGAGAGTGAAATATGAGGTTCAAGGGGCACGGGATTCGATAGCGACCGGATGCAGATAGAAAAATGACTCCGCGGTGGACCGTGAGACACCTTAAAACAATGTCTCTTTGACAAATATATGATGACATTTATTACCAATATTTTTAGATGCCCTCAAAATAAATTTTTTTAAAAAACAAAAATCAAGAGGAAAAATTTTATGGTAAAAAGAGGTTTCGCAGGGGACCATGAGACAAGGTCTTCATATCAAGTATATGGTGACTTTTATGGTTAATATATTATGTACTCTAGAAAAATATAAATTTTAAAAACAAAATTGAGAGGAAAATTTTTAGTGATAGAAAAGGCACAGAAAGGTTCCGCGGGATACCGTGAGACTTGTTAGTCATAGTCGTAAAAAAATTTGAGTCGAACTAGATTAAGGAAATATCTTGATGAATTTATTTGACATTTACGATGACATTTACGACGATCTAAGGGACTCGCAGTGGACATCTGGAATACATTGAGCTCCTTGCAAGGGACCGGCCGTGGCGGTGCAAGTGTGCATAGAGTAGCACATAGTTTCCTTATTTAGTTACTCTTATTTTCCTTTCTCTCTTACTCTTTAACTTGACCATTCGATTTCACATACTCTTTCGATGGGAATTCATAGCAAACCCAAAATGAGCTAGATGATCACATGTGTATAGAGCGATATACGTGTAATATGCCCTCACACACACATGTATTTGTTCTTACATGATATTATTATATCATTATTTTGGGTGTGCTTTAAATTACCCGGATTGATTTTTAATTTAATACTTTGCAAAAAGAAAATTCTTAGATCTAAGTATGGTGGAGTGGTGATTCAGGTGTACCGATCGTTACAATATAATCAAAAATGTACTATTAAGTTATACGACTTGAATAAAATTTATATTTTTATAAGTATGCATGTGTGTGTGTGTGTGAAGAAAATGATAAATAATAAGAAAAAAACAAAATCTGTTCTTATTTAAATTTGCGTTTCTACATTAAATTATCATCTGAACGATTCATTGAATCCGATCTCCCAACAACATCTCACTTAAATCACATCTGCATTCAACTAAAATTATCCACGCCGCATCTCGTCTAAAAATTTTTATACTGGTGTTACGTCCAGTTAAATGCTGAAGATCATATTTTATTTTCCAATTCCCATTTTTTATTCTTATTTTTTTTATTCTCGAATTAAAATTTATTCGGCGACCAGATGTTATTTTTTTCTTTTTCTTTACGATTTTAGAGCGATAAGACATAATGTAGTTTTAAAATGTAGGTTTTAAAAGCTTTTAAAAAAATTTAGACTTGTTTGATTTGACATTTGTTGAAATGCTAGAGCAAAAACCTAAATTTAATTTAAATGACCCCTCAAGTAATTGTAAAGGCCCAGGGACCATCTGGAAACACTTTCCTTAGAAAGTAACCAAAAATATTTATCGACAAAAGTGTACTTGGAATAGGCAAGAAATAAATAAATTTTAGACAATAAATAAATGAAGTAATCTTTACACAATCTTAATCCCTTACTTTCATTTTAAGTGCACTTTTATCGAAACATTTCAGTATCATAAAACAAATAGACGAAAATAGATTTTAGTGACGAACTAGTCATTAAGAAAATAAAATTTAAATAAATAATTTTTAAATAAAGAATTTTATTTAAATGAATAATTTTCAAATGAAAGAATTTTATTTGAAAAAATAATTTTAAAATGAAAAAATTTTATTCAAATGAATAATTTTCGAATGAAAGAATGTTATTTGAATAAATCGTTTTTAAATGAAAGAATTTCAAGCATAAGAATATTTAAATGAATAATGTTTCAATGAAAGAATTTTATTTAAATAAATAGTTTTTGAATGAAAGAATTTGCAGCAAAAGATCAAAGCCAACATTTCCAATTAGAGCTAGCTGTTGAAAATGGTTTTAAAACAAAAACCGAAACTTCCATTGCTAATTGTTTTATGCAGAATTTTAGTAAAGAGATCGACAAGCGCATGACCGCTTGTGTGACTGTGGAAGAGACTTTAAAGAAAGCCATCAGTATCGAGAAGTTGATCCCAATAGTGATAAGAAAAATAATTTAAAGTACGAGGACGCAAAAAAAAGAAGGGATGGTAAAACCGTAAGCCTTACTCTACCGAATACTCCTTCACCAAATCCTTCCACACCTAACACTCAGAACAATCAAAACGCAAAAAAAAACCTCAAATAAAAAGCAAACTCAAGCTAATTAATAAAAGTCAAACGCAAAATCAAAACTTAAATCAAAGTCGAAATGAATATCGCTATTTTTTGAGTAACTTCAATTTAACCAATATATCAGATAGCTACTATAACTTCAAACAACCCGGATATTATGCTAGAGATTGTCCAGATAGACATAACATATGTCTCAGTCTCTTAATTTTGAGTTAAGACACTGAAGTCCTTTACTCGAGTAATGGAGACCACGTTATTCAGTGTCGAGCATGGATAGGGAACAGGGGAGTGTATATATGTTCTTAATTTTAGTAATGAAAATCTTAGGACTTACTAGTGCTCTTAGTTTTATTGAAATTATTTGTTCAAATTGTACTCTCCAATGGATGATTTGGTGGCTGGACATTTACCGTGAGTTTCCGTGAATAGCGGTGAATCACCGTAAATTACGGTGAATTACCGAAATTTTATCCTATTAGAGTGATTTACTGTGATTCACCGTAATTTACCCTATATCACGGTAAAACGGGACCACCGGGGAACTAGTTATTTAAATATCAGTATTTTAATATAATTATTTTATTTATTTTAAAATTAAATATTTCAATATTTTACTTCATTCTTGTATTGATATTTTACTGAAATTCATTTTGTTGTATTAACTTTACGGTTTTATTTCTTTCCACTCAGATATGAAGTTTTGTTCTATGGTGTCTTCATGTATTATTTTACTCTTAGAGAACATATTACAAACTCATTACAGATGAACTATTTACTTCAACTCTTATTTGAGAGTGCAGGTGCGATCAGAAAGTGTGTCAGCTGCTACTCTGATCCTGGTGAGGATTAAAATTCCTTTTCACTTGATATAATATTTGAACATGAATTACGAGTTCAGAGAAATTTCAAAAACTATAATGAAAGTAATATAGAATGATATAATAATGTTAAAACTAGAAAATAACGGACGTAACAATCTGTATACATAACAATAATTCTTTAGTATAACTTATAGAATTTAATTGTTTTTTAAGAAATTTAAGTTTGTAAACAAGACTCAAGTATTGATCACCACAATATAGGCGGAACTTATAATGTGAGTTTGATTTTAATAGTTAAATTTTATTATTGCCTTGTTATTGAGAAAAAAAAATAGAATAATTGTTTACAGGCACTGTCGGGTCTCTCTATACCATATGTAAGTCTTGATGTTATTGTTACGTACAGCTCAGACGCTGAACTTTCTATTTTTTTTATTGTATTTAATTTTATTTTTTATATAGAAACTTGATAGGCGACCAAATTTTTTTTTTTCATAACTAAAGAGATAGGGTATAATGTAATTTTAAGGATGCTTTTAAAAGATTAAGATTTGTTTGTTCTGACATTTATTGAAATGCTGGAGCAAACATCTAAATGTAGTTTTAATGACCCTCAAGTAATTATGAAGGCTCAAAGGCCATCTGGAAGCATTTTCCTTTAGAAATAACCGAAAATATTTCTCAACAAAAGCGTACTCAAAATGGGTAAGAAGTAAATAAATTTTAAAATTAATTTTTATAAATAAATGAGTAATCTTTACACAATCTTAATCCCTTACTTTCATTTTTAAGTGCACTTTTGTCGAGACATCTCGGTATCATAGAACAAATAGACGAAAATAGATTTTAATGACGACATAGTCATTAAGAAAATAGAATTGAAATTTCTAAACGAAATACTTTTAAAATATAATTATATCGAAAAAAAAATATTCAAATGAATAATTTTCACTATTAACTAAAAGAATAGTTAATAAATAATAAATGTTAATTCAATAAATAGTCACTTTAGCCGAAAGAATATTCAGTAATAAATTTTGGTTTATCAATAAATCATTTTTAAAGGAAATTATAATGTTGTTCATATAAACAGAATAAGTGAAATAAAAGAATAGGCTCAACGCCATTCAGTAATACAATTTATACAAATCAAATAGCTTAACCGAAAAAATATTCAATAATAAATTTTCTCTTTATTAATGAATAATTTTAAAATAATCAATAAGTGAAATAAATGAATCTGCTCAACGTCATTAAATAGTTAATATTATACGAGTAAAACGTCAAAGATTAGTAATTTTATAATATCATAAATTAATTAAAATATTCTTATAAATAAAATACTTTGCATGTGAGCGTATTTGTAGTAGCGTACGCACATAGGCCCGCATCGAGGCGTGCCCTTACCGCTTTCCCCAAAAAAAAATCATAAGGAAAGGGAAAGGACCCAAAGGAACTGTGTTTCGATTGGACACAGTTATCCCCTAAACAATAGACAAAATAGGACAAAATAAAATACATAAAAAGGGCCGTAAAATCTAAAATAATTAGTCTCAATCAGTCTCAGTCTCAGACAGTCTAGGACACGAGTTCCGTTGTGACAGTGAAGTTCAAATGTTCTCACACTTAAATTATTAATTATTTACAAGTGTCGAGTTTTCTCGTCTCATTTCGTGGTTGTTATAAATAAATTTGAAACGTAAATAGAATTGTAATAACGCGAATAAGATATTAGAGTCAGTGTATGAACAAATTAAATTAATTAAGTTGCTGCGAATCCAGATACTGTAATTTTTAAGATTATTTTATGTCAAAAAACAAAACATTTCCAACACACGGAAGTATCGCAAAAAGGTGTATTGTATTTGAAATTCTATAGTCTTCTCTAGTTATTGAAACAAATTTTATCGTAACAGTTTTATTGTAAATCAGAGTCGGCTGACAAGCCACCTCATACTTTTATAAGATAATATCAAGTTTTATTGTATTCATATCATCAAAATTTTCAATTGTATTGTAGGATCGTAGAATATTTTAAGTATACGCGTATGTGTTTTTTTTTATAGGTACTAAGTATTGGTTTATTTTATTTTATTTTAGAAACTTTTACTAAAGGACACTTAAGTAATAAATGTAAAAGTATGATTTATGGTGCTTAAGGATTGAGGTTTTAAAATTTTGCGTTTATGAGTAAACCCTCAACATCTGTTGTTTTATTGTAGTGCAAGAAAAGAGCCAAGGGTCCCAAAGAAATAAAAGTGTAAGAAAAGCGATTGCTGGGTCTTGGCTCTTAACAAAATATAAAATGTAGTTAGTCTGTAAGTTGTAGTCGACTGAGAAGGTTGCATAAGTATTTTATGTATTTCATGTTTATGTTCAACTTGAATAAAATTAAGAATTAACAATATACACCCTCATAATTAATAAAACTGCTTTACCCTACAGTATAATATACAGTAATTTAATTTGTTCGTCCACAATCTTCAATTTCAAAACAAACATTCCAGATAATTATTCAGTGTGATCTCGGTCTATTGGTCGAAAGACTAGGGCCGAACATAAAAATAATAATAAACTGTCCAATATCACGGTACAAGCTACATTTTGAACATAACATTGTAGAGGGCACATCAGTTTTATTGGGAATACGAAGACGTTTATTACTCTCTGAATGTTCATAATCGTTGTCGACTATTTCTTCAACTAATTTTTCATTTTTAAAATTAGAATCATCACTCTCTTCGGGATTTTCAATTTCTCCTTCTAGGTCTGGTTAACGTTAGTTGATAAAATTTTGAGGAGGCAGGAGATGATTATTACTTCTAGAATATGAAAAAAATAGTGGAAGTGTCGGAGAGTCGGGTGATCGGACGTTAGAAGATCGAGGAGCATCTGCTGGAGTTTTTGGCGTACTTATTGTAGAAGTAGTAGTTCTTCGTGGTTGAGAGGTACTATTGAGGCTGGAGACAGGTGTAATGGTCTTCTCAATCTAAGAAGCAGATTAGTAGATTTTCTTGAAGACTCAGTTATTTTTCTGATTGATGATGTAGTAGCAGTTTCTTCAAAATAATTAAATTCAGTTAGGAAAGGTGTCAAATCCACTACAAAAGTTGTTGCAGTAAATTCATTAGCTTCATCTTTTTGACCATCAGATTTTGTGACTGGAGCTATTGTTTGACTAATTGTTTAAGAGGGTTTAATCAAAGTTGAGGATGGTCTAATGCCATTTCTAAATCTTGAAGATGACCCCGCAAATGATGAATTTGATCCTCTGATAACTAGTCATGCTAAAGATCCGCGGATAGCAGAACTAGATACACGTCAAGCAGAAGAGAATGTCGACGAAGGAGAAAATCTGCCTGAACTTCTACTGCGTGCATTTGCTGGCCCGGTTGGTGATGAGCAAACTGGTGTTTCCTTTCCAAAGAAACATTTCGATGAGTTAAGTACAGCTGTTGCGGATGCTGGAATAACTGGTCAACTTCTTGAAGAAGTAAAGCGGTTTCCTTCAGTTCCAGCTAATGTCGCTGTTGTTGTCAGTGCAATTGTCAGTCCGAGTAAATGTTGTGGCAGCTTAAGCACCTTTTCTTTTTGGATTGAATGTCGGCCTGCTTTGTGGCAAAAATGGTCTAATGGTAAGAGTAGATGTACTCTTCCGACTAGGATAAGTAAGACTTGATTTCTTCTTTGGCTTTTGATTATCTTTATTTTCGTATTCGTCTTCTTCTTCTCCTCTTTTATTCTCTTCGTCATTTGTTCTATTATCTTCTTGACTCTTTTCAGATAAAAATGTCTGACTAAAGTACTAGAAGTCAAAGATGGAGTTTCTAAGCTCGTACTACTCTGCAATAACTGCGCATTTAAACCATCGATGTACGTACTGTAAATATCCTTTGTTAAGTGAGTAGTTTTTTTATTAGCAGCAGCACTAGACTTTAATGTTGATATTGAACCTGTTTTACGCCCTTTAGCTATTTTTACTTTCGTCTCAAGATCCTGAAGTTTTGTGAATACTGTCCTGATTGCTCTTCCTGTTGCTTTAGGAATTTCTCCTAGTGCTACACTAGTGATTGTCTCTAATCTAGAATTGATAACTGTTTCATTTCCAATAGAAGACTTAGTAAAGTACGTGAAAGTTGTGTAATACGTGGTTGGTTCTGGATTAATTGTTGATACGTCAATTACTGGTTGATCTTCTGGAGCTGAGTAAACTATTTCTTTGGTTAAAGGAATAGGACTTGTACTTTTTTATAATTCCATAACTTCATTATCAGCAATTGCTTTGTCTGTTATTCCTTCTTCATCGCTGAGTAATGAGTCTGGTCAGTAGATCATGATAACACCCAGTTGAACACTTGGAGTTGGTGATACACCAGGTGTGACTACATTGCTAACAGTTTCTTCACGGCTCGTTGCTATCGTATCTCCGGCACGATTAAATATCGTCCAATAAGTAAAGGTGGTAAAGTAAGTTACAGGAAGAGTACTTGTTTCAGTTGCTGACATCTCAATCGCCGGCGTGGGTCTTATCGTTTCTGTCACGACATTTGTAACTATTTCTAACCGAGAAACAACATTGCTCGCGTCACCTTTATACATTGTCGTAAAGTATGTAAATGTCGTGTCACTAGTACGAAGAAGAAATGTGGGCGCTGGTTCGACTTCATGATGATTTGACTCTGAGAGTTTTTGATCTTTGGGTGCAGCACCAAGATTTCTCTTTTCCATTGATGGCTCGAGTATTGGTCCATCACTAGAGCTAGATGAGGATATAACATTGGTTATCATAGAACCAATTACTTCACCATCAACTAATACTTTCTCTGATGAGTCCTCTAACATATCGAGTTGATTGTTCGTTTTCGTCAGGCTTGATAGTTGTTTAATTGCACCAGTTTGTTGAACTTTTTTAGCGGCTTTTAATGCTTCCTCTTGAGATTTTTGTTTTTTTATCGCTTCTAAGTATGCAAGAATATCTGGTGGAGATGCAGGTGCAAGTGCGCTCTTTGGTGTTGTTGGAATTAAAGATGGTTCTTGTGGTGGTGGAACCACTGCTGTTGGCTCAATTTTTTCCGTTATAATATTACTGAAGACCTAAGTTCTTGTTTCTATTTCTGTTTCATCATCAACAAATATAGTTGTAAAATAAGTGTAGGTTGTGAAATAAGTTTTTGTTTCAAATTTCGGAAAATCAGTAACTACACTAGGTGTAGGACTTGGTTCAAATATAGATAATTTATTGAAACTGTCTTTAATTGTAGTCTTACCATCTTCTAAATCCTGCAAAGTCGTTAAACCAGCTTCAGTTGTTGAGTCTTCTAGAGCAGTAGAAGCTTCATAAGTTACCGAATCTTCTTCAGGCATCAAAATAGTTAAAGATTGAACAGTATCTTGAATTTTTGTTGGGATAATTGTTATATCATCATTAAATAATCCCGCAACATCACCAAATATTCCATCAGGTCCAATAGTCTGAGTTACGACATTAGTTTCAACAACTTCACGACTAGAAACACTTGATGTACTTTCTTGGAAAAATGTCGTCAAATAAGTATAAGTCGTATAAAGAGTTTTGATGATAAGTTCTATTTCCTCTCGTTTTGATGTTGAATCCTCATCTTCTGCTTTGGGACTTGCTTCGAAAGGCGTTGAAGAAGTTGTCGTTGTGGAAAGTAATGAAAATGTTGTATCTATGGGAAGTATTGTCGTTGATGCCATTGACATTGATGAAGCATCATGAGTAGCTCTAGGTAGAATTAATTCTGTAAAATAAGATACTTCAGAAAAAATAACCTCGCGATTTAACAGATGTCGTAGTTAAATATTTACTTGCTTCATCAGGAATAAAGAAAGTTGTGAAATGTTTTAATGTTTTATAAGCCGTTGAAGGTAGTAGGGGAAAGGTGCTGCAGTTGTAACAAGGGGCAGTTGTTACACTCAATGAAAAACTATTTAAAAAACTAAAAATTATTATTATTCCTCTTCTAACTTGTTTAAGATAGTAAATTATTGATTAGATCAAATTTCTTTGGAAACCTAAATTTTCTCAGATAAAGTAGATATCTTCTTCGACCAAGACAATTTTTTCCAACTAAGACAAACTCTGTTGACTCAAGAAAATCTTGACTTGGTTCCCGAAAATATTTGTCTTCCAAAATATTTTCTTGACACAAAATAACTTTTTTTTGTGTAATAACTTTATGGATTTATTTTCTTTTACTCAGATATGATCTTTTGTTCGATTTTATCTTCGTTTATTACTTTGTTCTTACCATTATTTAGGATTGCTAAATTTTATTATCTGACTGAATCCTTTCACTCTGGATTTTTATGCTTAATGAAATATTTTCTTGTATAAACACCATAATTTACTTTTGAGTATTTTTCAATTTAGAAAACATTAAACACTCATTACAGAGTTACAGTTTACTTCAAGTCTTATTTTAGAGTGCAGTTGTGATGAGAAAGTGTGCCAGCTGCCACTCTGACACTGGTGAGGACTAAAAATTCTTTTTTACCTAGTATAATATTTGGACACGAATTCCGGGTCTCGAGTAATTCCAAAAACTTTAATAAGAATTGAATGGATCGAAATGAAATAGAATATAATAACATAATAGTATTAAAACCAGAAAATAATTCGGACGTAACAGAGTTGACAATATAGTTGAACAGTAAAATCTAAATATCGTTTTAATTAATTCAAAATAAAACCTATCGTCCCTAATAGAATATCTCTGGAGTTTCCGGTCTAGAGGCTTCGGCTTGTACTAAATGTCGACATAAATCATTCTGAGTCAACGTTTTTGACATAACATGCAATATGTACAAATTACGATGTTGCTAAATTAATATTAGGCACACAGCCTTAATGAAACGATATTAATTTTAGACTCAAATAATCATTACGCGATTCTGTTATGATAGAATAATTGCAATATTACTTGCTGTCTCAAATAGAAGTCTGGTGTACGACAGTCAAGTTTCAATTCTAGTACGTGACACACGATAACCAAGAGTGATGCTATTCCATCCAAAATACCATCTGGTTACTAAATTCCAGTACACCAACTGCGTATCGCCTAGGGAATCTCTAAGGCTCTCTTTTGTTGTTATTCCTGCAACAGTGTTGAGCGTGCCCACGCTCTGTCATTTTATGTGTGAATCAATCTGATATGTATCTGCTTCCCTCTCAGAGATGGCGCCACATAGGCTAAGCTGGCCTCATTTCAAATAAACCAGCCGCGTATGTCCCTGCAAGGTGGTTGCAAGGCACTGGACCAAAGTCTGTTCCAGTGGGTCGACTTAGGAGCTCTAAGGTAGGGCGTTGCGCCTCTTGGGAATAAATATTCACTTAGTACAGACTTATGGGAGTTTGGATGTTAATGTGAACGACTCAAGGTCATTATACGATTTTCACGCCTCTTGGTAGTCGCGGTGTCTGTTAACTAATCAGAATATACCCACGGACTAAGTTTTACCGGCTAGAAAAAATAGTCTCGTTTCAACTTACAATGCAAGGCCAACTGTTGAAGTTTTGCGGGGCTGCACCTTTCAAAGATATGCTAGCAGCCAGCATAAATGATTTCTTTATAAATTTTTTTGTCAGTCATTATGGGGCTCCGAAGTTACTGCTTACGGACCAAGGGCGAAATTTCGTAAATTCATTTTTACAATGGGAATCCAATCGATTCCGTATCAAAAAGATTCAGACGTTGCCGTTTTAAACTCAATCCAACGGATCGTTAGAAAAGTCCCATCACGAGTAGGGAGGATATCTAAGACAGTACGTAGGTTCTAAACAAGACTGGAACGAGTAGCTTAAAGTAGCCACTTTTTCTTATAATACTGCAGTTATAACAGAAAGTGCGACTTTTACTAACCAGTAAAATTCATACAGTTTTTTTTATATCACTGCACCGGTAACTCTATGTAACCTATCTCAAACTGCCTAGAAACGAGAAGCCGAAAACTCACAGCGGAATCTTTGTCAAGTAACTGTAAAATATAGAAAAATTCGTTGACTCAATTTAAGTTTAAGTTAATCTTTGATTATTTTAGAATACGAATAATAATTTGATGCCACACTTATCCAATACCTTATTCGTGTTTCCATCTAACGGCGAGGATATTACGTCAGAATTATTTTCGAGTATTTTAATTCGACTCAACTATTATATTTTATTTTATTATACTTTGTGTTATTTTACTTTATGTTCATAAAATCTAGATGGTTGTTAAAAATAAGGACGTTAAGTGGAATAGTTAGACACATAATCTATGATCAAATTTTTAAAAATATTATTCACATTCAAGGTAGGAGGAATAATGCCGCACGCCACCACATTGCACTTGAAGTACGACCCAAATTAATAGTGCACGTCTTATAACGTTTTTTTTTTATAGATTTATAATAAAAAAAAAAATCGAATGTATTTCAGGACGAATTACGTTATCTCGGCAAATGAATGGAATGTCTATGCAAATAAAAAAAAATAATATACATAAGATAGAAATTTTTCAGCACTGATCTCATTTTTTAAGATAAAAAATATTAATTACTAAAAAAAAAAAAAAAAATCGGTCTAACAGTTGACCCTGCGGACCGGCCCAAAAACTTCTCGCTGTTTGTACGTACGTACGTATGTAAATATCTGTAACTTTTAAACGGATGAACCAATTTTCATCGTCAATGTGGCATTCGACGCGGCTTGTCAGTATCTGAAAGCTATGAAAAATTGAGCTTGATCGGTCGAGTGCGTTCGAAGATGTTCCAAAAATAGAATTTTTTCAAAAATATTTTTCTTAGATAACTTTTTAATGTGCTCGATGGATCAATTTCGAATTATTATCAACTCTAAAACTTTATGAGTTGCGTCGAATGCTACCTCAACCATCAAAATCGGTTTATTCGTTCAAGAAACCGTAAATGAAAGAATTAAAAACAAAAAATTTTTGGTTTTTTTTAAATTTCTCAATAACGACTCTATGAATCAATTTCAAAATCTGATCAGCTTAAGAACTTAACAAAACGCGTCGATTGCCACCTTAACCGTCTCAATCGGTTAATTCACGCGAGAGATATCGTCGGAGAAAAAATGATAAAAAGCGTTTTTTTTTCAAGAACAAAGGCATACCAAAGTATTCTTAAGCTCGAAAATGTATTTACAACAATTTTTTTGAGCTCAACGAGCTTGAAAACAGCGGTGTTTTGGGGCTGGCCCGCAAGGTCAACTGACAGACAGATTTTTTTTTTTAATCGATTTAAACAATTTAATTTTTATTAACAATTATTTGCACCACTTTCGAACAAAATTATCTAGACTTTTGTGATCCCCGGCTCAAAATACATAAGAAACCGTTGAGAAAATCCTTGGCCATCAAAACGTATTTGGACTCTCCCTTTCAGCCGAGAAAGTAAAATTAATTCTGGCTTTTCTGCCAAGAATTTAATTTACTTTTATTTAAAGAATTTGTTAAGCAATTAATTCTGGCTTTCCTGCTGAGAATTGTAACTAATCCATGCTCCTAATAATAATTAAATAATTAAAATTTGGGCCTCACTGCCTTGAATTTATTTATATAGCTACTATTAATATTAACATACTTTGCCTTTCTCGACGAGCATTTAATTGACTGAACAAGAATATTAATTTCTAATTAATATTTTCCGACACTTAGATTGATTATTAAATAAATTTTAGCTATCTTGCCGAGAATTTGTTTTACCGAACGCACTTATCTGTTAACACTATTCCTTATACCTTTATGCTGGATAGTTAATTCATAAATTCTCACTTTCTTACCAAGAATTAAATTAACCAAAGATCTTTAGGAAAGCCCTACTCTCGTTTACAATTGTCTGGCCACCCACATGAAGTTTTATTATGTCCTAATTTTGTTGTAGATAACTTAATTTAATTATTTATCAATTAATTATTTCAGGCCATCGGCCGTAGATTAGTAAATTTACCTCGTACTTCTGTTGCTGGTGAATCACCTGCGGTGTCTGCAACAAATTTTGGTTTTGATTTCGTTTGGTGCTACTTCTCCAACTCTCTTTCTCATTCCTTCGAATCTCCAGCATTACATTTTCCAGCTTTAATGAATTACCTGAGTAGTGTCCACGGATAGGTCTATGTACGCCTACTTTGTCGGTCTACCTTACTTTGCATTCTTCACCCACTGTCTTACGCTTCTATTTAATTTGCTCGAACATTTTCCGCAATTATTGGAAAACTGCTTCCGTACTTAATTATATCTTGGGACGGACGACCGAGTTTCTTCAATGTGCACGCCCGACGACAAGTCTATAAGATAGCTCTCAGAGTCATGATTTAAAGTCAGAGTAACTGACCAGACATGGAAAATTACGATTGAGTAGCCTATAATACTGTGACAGTTGGTGTAATATTTAGTACCAGGTATTGGCGGCATCAGGACACTAGGTACTTTCATCAATTTTAAACATTAAAAGTCAAAATTTTAATTCCTTGTTCTTGATGAATATTATCGCTAGACTGGAGAATCTGCATTGATGGTTGCGTATTATTAGATAGTTTTTGATGTACTATATTTATTAAATTATGCGGTCTACCAGATACTATACTTTTATAACGATTTTGTTCAAACACCCATTGGACTCTGAATAATTGAATAGTTTGAGTAAAAATTTTTTGTAAATTTTATTAATTCATATGCTCGTTAGTTGGTTGTTGAGTTTGATGTTTTTTATGTTGATTTTTTTGCTGTCGAACCGTCTCAGAATTTTTAATAACATGAACAGTAGGATTTAAGACAGTATTTCCTTGTCAGATTTGTAGTTGTTGACCAGCTTGTTGCTGTGATGTAATAACATTTTGCCTAATAACTGTGTTACCAGCTGTATTATGCACCACTGACTGTGTGGTTGTTTTCTTCATTGCTTTCGACAATTTCACACCTACATTAAGTGATCGTATATTTTTAGTAATTTGTGAGACTTCTAAACTGTTTACTGACGATGACGTCGACGATGATAGTAATTATGATGATATGACAACTCCAGATTCACCATTCCTCAGATTGACAGTATTTAATGTTATATTATAGCCGTGATTGCTATAACTGCTGCAGTGGTTGGTGGGTAAAAACGTCTTGTTGCAGGAAAGGCTGTAGAAAATACAAAGCTTCCAAAGACAGTGCGTCTCTGAAGCTGTTGCATGCTCACACAACATTTTGTAATCGTAGGTAGTGAACAACCATCTTCTCAGCAAATTTTCATCCCCTCCGAAATGTATACTTTATACCTGAAAATTAAGTACCACAAATTATATACCGTTTAAATTTCTAGATAATTTACTTTTAACTTGTAAAAAATACTTATAAATGTCTTGAGTGATTTTCAAAGATAAAATTTAAGTCGGGTCAAAAATGAAACGATTTAGACTTTTTCATCTTCAATTGTGACGAAGCGAGCCAGTTAAGTCTACAGCAAGACGAATTCGCCTTAAAAAATCGAGTTTCATTTTTGCAGATCGTCATCAGGAAACTCAAATCTTACTTTTGATCTTAAAGAAATACAAAAACACACTCCATGAGAGCACGCTTCGTGCACGTCTACAAGCGTGACTATTGTTTTTAGAAAAAAACTAAGCAAGAGTAATAATTTTTTCAAAAACATGAGAATCAATATTTGAATACAAAAAACTATAAATTTTCAATAAATAATTAGTATTAAACAATGAAATGAGTATTGTTGAGAAAAATTCTGACACCGACACAGTATGTTGACATCAATAATCGGAACGATAATAAATATTAAATAAAATGGAAAAAAGATTAATAAGTAGAGTAAAAATAATAATATTTACACTAAAAACATAAGAATCTGGAGAATTATTTTCAAGTTATGGTAGAGGAATAATGAGTATTTGATAGTTTGCATACATGTATTAGGTCGCAGTGCACAATTACCATCAAAAGCGAAAGGAGCATCATCTACTGGGCCTACACGAAAAGGAAATTCCACTTAAATTTACGATGTTAACATCGTAATCTTGGACTATATTTCCATTAACATTAATTTTCAAATGTCTTATTTTAAAAGTTTACTACGCAGGTTACATTTTTTACTATTTAACATCGCAATTTTAACAAAGACTTTTAGGATTCAAAATTATCTCAAAAGTTACAATGCTAACATCGTAAAAAGAATAAACTTTAAATTACAATTCAAAAACTACATTTATTCCTCTGTTTATCTTTCTATTTACTTTTGAATAAAATAAACATTACAGTGTTGCCTTAACGGTTATAATACGATGTAAATTATAAAAATTACAATATTACATGGTAATTTTTAAATATTTACTGTGTTCAACGTAAAAAGCGTTCTAGTGACTCACGACTATTTATTTTTATCGTTTACATAGATCTTAAAAACTATCTAGACTTGTTGGCCTTTCCGTGGTCGAGTAGTCCACAGCATCGGTCACTTCGCACTCGAAAGGTCTTGTGTTCGAATTCATCCCGCGTCCGAGCTATTATTAATTAATACTTTTATTTCAAATTTCTATCACATCAAGTTCTCCAATCTCACAATATTCACATCGTAATTCATACCTAAGAGCTTAAAACTTTGCGTTATTCGTAATGCTACATCGTAAAAATTATGATTTTAAAGGTTTAATTCACGGTCGCCTGCGTCTTGGTCCCTGGACAAAATATCCCCGACAAAATATCCCGGCGACAAAATGTCCCCAGACAAATAATCCTTGGTCGAAATATCCTCGTGACCTAATATTCCCGACATTAAAGCTCCAAATCAAGAATAATAATAATAATATTTTAAACACAATGGATATGAAAGTTTACTACACAGTAAAAAAATTGTGTATCTGTGTTAAAAACGGCCCGTGTTAAATTTTTTGTCTGCCAACTTGAGGATCATGTTTACCATCACAAAATAGTTCAATCTTAAATAATAATTGTTGATACTTTTCATAACCTAAAAATAATTCATGGTACAAAAATAAAATGTACAAGTTTACATTTTTTTTGTGTCACCATTAACATTTAAAAAGTTTTGAAGTTACTTCTTATATTACTCGAATTTTGTGGTGAAATTTTAACACAAATTTTCTGTTGAAATTTATCAAAAATAGTCTGTGTTGAAAAATAACGCAAATATTATGTGGACCGTTTCTAACACACAGATTGTGATAATTTTAACACAATATTTTTTACTGTGTTTTATCAAGTATGAAAACTTGAACCATTTACTTTGAATGGATGATAATAGAAGAAAATATAATTATGAACTTTGCTATCCATTTCTATGATTATTTATTGCTTTCTGACGTCGAAAATATCAAAAAACTATCCAATTTGACTCCACCATCCATCTTAGGGCACAAAAAAAAATTCACCATTGACATTAAATATATTAACATATACGCTTGAAATAGTACTGTGCCCATTTTTCACATGTTGTGTGTATCCAATTATAAAAGATATTAACCGATACGCGTGAAATAGTACTGTGACCATTTTTCACATGTTGTGTGTATCCAATTATAAAAGATATTAACCTATACGCGTGAAATAGTACTGTGACAATTTTTCACATATTTTGTGTGTATTAAATTCTAAAATATATTAACAACTTATACGCTTAAAATAGTACTGTGCTTACGCATATTTATAAATAGTCGCAAGGTAGCGCTGTTATATATTAAAAATTTTTTAGCGCCAAATTACAAAATTTTTGTAATTGAAAAAACTGATATACATTAAAACATAATACAAAATAAAACGATTTCTCAAGGAATGCAACAATATTTGTCACAAAGATCTTTCTTCCGGGGATATTTTGACTAAGGATTATTTGTCTGGGGATATTTTGTCAGGGATTTTTTGTCGGGGATATTTTGTCCGGGGACCAAAACGCGTGTCACCTAATCCACCACTACATTAATGAATAGTAAAAATTATGATGTTAGCATCGTATATTTAATTGGAATGTCTTCTCTGTGTACAGCAATGTGGCGTGACGTTACACACAACCAAAGCCCATGCAATAAGGCATAAACAAAAGCAAACTTCGCTCAGTTACATTAATATATATTAGAAGTAATCAAAAGATCCGATCGTGTCTCACATTAAGTACGCATCGAAGAGTATGAGAGCGCAAAAACTTTGACTGTACATTTGGACCAAAAACAACTATCTGTTTACCGACATTTTAACTCAAAAATTCAATTTTAAAATTACATATTGTAGAAAGAGAGAAAAATAGACATAAACATATATTAAACAGGGAAAAGAACCGCGATAAACAAATGAGTCTCTAAAATCAAAAGCATTTATCACTAAAATAAACATATAAAAATCAAATAGAATATGATTTTGATTTTTTTTTATATGATTCTTTTACCAGGGTAAAAAAAATTATATGCAATCACATATGATTCTATGTGCAAAATGGCTCAATATAATTGCATATAACAATATGCACTCAAATATAATTATATGTAATAACTTGTACAGGGTGGCCACAAACCGGGAATATCGGGAATCATTTAAGAATTCCATACAACCGGAAAATATCATAAAAATATTCAGGAATTTCGGAAAGTATCGGGGAATTGAATCGTGACAGTTGAAAATTTACAAATTTTTTAATAATACACTAGTCACAAAAATTAAGAGATATTAAAAAATTTTTAATTTTTAAGTGATTTTCAACAAGTTGTAACTTGATGGAAAGCGGTCGTACAACAAAAACAAAAAAAGCAAATTGTAGCTTCAAGGGTCTAGTTTCCTAATATAATCTTAAAATTTTTTTATTATCCACGGTCCCAGAGTAATTGTAAAAGAACCATCAAAAAAAAAATTAGTATGTCTGTTGACACTGTGGGCCAGCCCCAAAATCTTTCACCTTTTTCAGGCTCGAACAGCTTGGAAACTTTATTTTAATTGTTTTTAACTTGACAATATTTTAAATTGTATTAGTTTTTTCAAGCTTGAAACAAAAGTGTTTTATTGGCAGGGAGCCTAGTATATGGTGGGGACAACTTAATCGATCGCAGCGCTCGCTGTGGGCATAATTTCGTTGAATCATGCTCTCGTTAAAATTAAACACGTGAAAATTAAGTTTAAAAATGGTTTATAATAGTTATTGTGTCGTTTATGTTTGCTTTTGCTTAGCGTTTGCGGTAAAACAATATTTTATAATTTATTGATTGAAATCCGGTTTGGATAATGATTTTTATCATTGCCTAAAAATTATTTTTTAAAAAAACATTTGGAGTTAGTACTTTCTTAGTTACGATTCAAAAACAAATTATCATGAGTTAAAATAAAATTATTTACTTCAATTTTGTTAAAAATCTCAATTTACTATTCTACTATTTTTTAAACTTTTATTATTGTAGTTGTCATGTATTATTTGTTTTGATTTTATCGGTGAACTATATTCTATTCTAAAATAATAGTATTTATTATTTATCAAAATTTCTTATACTAACTTTCTTTATCGAAATAAATTTAATTTAATTTTCTCTATCAAAAGTACATTTGCTCTTTTTCATTTATATAATTATAAATTTTTATATTTTGATTTTATGAAGAATTTTTATTTTTTACACTGATTTTATATATCTTTTATAATTCTCGAGCATGATTTTTTGTAACCATCAGATGTCGTTTTCATCGCGCTCCCTGCCAATGTTAAATTTGAAAAATTCAACACGCTGAAAATAATTAATAAATATGTTTTCTTAAAATTTACTGTTTTTCCAGGCAATTATAGTGATCAAGTTCTAAAATGCAAAAGATCGTTTGAGTATTCGAGAAAAGGTGGAAATTTAAAGTTCTCAAATTACTAAATAAATCTCTATCAGGTATTGATAACATACTTGAAAACAAATAAATAATTCATTAGATATATGAAAACTTATTCACAAAAATTATTTTAAACAACGCAATTTTCGAAATGTCTGAAAATTAATATCTCGGATCCAAGCTCGATACTAAAGTTGAAATTTTCGAGGCTTTTTAGGGATATTACGAAGCAACTTTCCTAAAAATTGGAAGCAAGTCGAAGTTCCGAGAAAAAAGTAATATGTATTTGAAAATACCGATTTTTGAAAAATTGATCGGCTTTGAATGGACGGATATAAACGAAATCGAAGCAATCCCGACTAGAATTTTTTCCTGATTTGCCTGAAGTACCATAAGGACCTTGTCAGGTTTGTATAAGGTTTGCCTTATTAGGGCAAACCCGACGAGTTTCTTATCAGGACCTCGTCAGGAACTCCTTATTTAAAAAAAAGTTAATTGCAATTGGGTCAACCCGACAAGTTCCTTGCCAGGATCTCATTATGATATCCTTGTTCAAAAAAAAGTTGTTTGCCATCGGGTCGACCTGATAAGTTCCTTGTCAGGATCTCATCAGGATATCCTTATTCAAAAAAAAGTTATTTGCCATCGGGTCAACCCGGCGAGTTCCTTATTAGGACCTCGTCAGGAACTCCTTATTAAAAAAAAAGTTATTTAGCATCGAGTCAACCCGACAAGTTCCTTGCCAAGACCTCATCAGGATATCCTTGTTCAAAAAAAAGTTATTTGCAATTGGGTCAACCCGACAAGTTCCTTGCCAGGATCTCATTATGATATCCTTGTTCAAAAAAAAGTTGTTTGCATCGGGTCGACCTGATAAGTTCCTTGTCAGGATCTCATCAGGATATCCTTATTCAAAAAAAAGTTATTTGCCATCGGGTCAACCCGGCGAGTTCCTTATTAGGACCTCGTCAGGAACTCCTTATTAAAAAAAAAGTTATTTAGCATCGAGTCAACCCGACAAGTTCCTTGCCAAGACCTCATCAGGATATCCTTGTTCAAAAAAAAGTTATGCGCCATCGGGTCGACCTGACGAGTTCCTTATCAAAACCTCGCCAGAAAATCCATATTAAAAAAGAATTTATTTGCCATCGGGTCAACCTGACGAGTTCCTTGTCAGGACCTCGTCAAGATATTCTAATTAAACAAAAAGTTATTTGCCATCGGGTCGACCTGACGAGTTCCTTATCAAGACCTCGTCAGGAAATCTTTATTCAAAAAAGTTATTTGCCATCGGGTCGACCTAATAAATTCCGTGTCAGGGCCTTATCAAGATATCCTTATTCAAAAAAAAGTTATCCAATACCTTTAAATATTTTATTTACAGACTAAAAATTGAGCAAAGTATAAATAAATATTATATAAAAATCACGTCAATCATTGCAGCACGGATTTTTTACTTCTTCATCAGTTATTCTTTGACATCAGAATAAATATAATATTTACACTTGAAAGATCACATATGTATGTCAGCGAAGTGGATAGCATCAAGGACTTTGAATCGGAAGGACGCAGGTTCGAGCCCAGCAGTCATCGGGATTTTTTCATCAATAAAAAACATGTTCACTTCCTCTAATTAATGCTTTAATACAATAGATAACATTTCCGAACAAATTAAAATTCTCATATTTTTTTTTCACAATTTAATATTTTTTTAAAAATAATAACTAATGAGGCAACCCTGATAAGGATTTGATGAGGATATCCTGGTAAGGACCTGATAAGGACCTCATGAGTTTTAAGCGTTACATCCACATCAGTGTAGAATGTTTTTATTTTATTTTATTTTTTTTTGTAATTCTCAAATATTTTTGAGTCTACTCAATCAAATGATCTGATATTTTCAGGAAAGTTGACTGCTAACAAAATCTTTTGATAAAAATTATTTATGCTTTAGCAAAACCAAATTAAATCAGTTAAATAGTTCAAAAAGTTAAGCGATTTACATGCGGACACAAACACACACACACACACACACACACACATTCAAGCACACTGATAGAAGTATTTATTTGAGCCAAATAAGATTTATTAATAGTTAATAAATGATTTATTTGAATGCTTAACCAAATAAATATTTATTAATAGTTAACGAATGATTTATTAAATGAGATTTATTTGAATCGGATAAATATTTCTTAGTAGTTAATAAATGGCTTATTTGAATACAAAGAAATAACACATGAAGTTAGTTAGGTAGAGTTATGACAAATAATTTATATATTACTGTTTAATTTTAATTTAAAAAAAAAAATAATACACACAATTGATTTTAATTGAGGATAAAAATTATTATGCAAAATATATAAAAAAATGAAATATTACAATAAATCTGTACTAGCAATCACACTCATTCCATTCGAGGTTATAAACATAAAGTGGTACGGTAGTCAAATATCGCAGCGATGTTCACTCAAATCTGAGATTTATTAACTAATTATAAATCTATATTTGAGACAAAGAAATACTTATTTCAGCCAAATAATGATGGAAAACTGTTTCAAATAAATACATTTATTAATATAAAATAAATACTTCTATCAGTGAACTTAGACATCATTCTGAAAATAGTCAGAATAGCTTTCGAGGACCTCAAAACCTCAACATCTGATGAAAACTTGATTTTTGAAAGTCGGGGTAAAAATCATAACTTCATGGATTTTTCGAAAATCTTCGATTTTCTTAGCGGAAAGTTAAACATTTTTTTCATTTTTGCTCGGCTTAAAAACGGTCTAGGAGTTCCAATAAATGTTTTTCGATTATTATTTTTTATTTTTCATTACCCCGGAACCATGCATAGTAAAAAAATTTGAAGACTAGATTAGAAAACTACACTGAGAAAATAGAATAATATTGTCCAATCAAAAATTTCTTGGTTCGAGAAATCCGTTCAAAATATTTATTTTATTGTTAATAATTATCAATTTCTTGAAAAAAGAGCATCAAATTTAATTTTGCTATTATATGAATTTAATATAATATTAAATTATGAGTAAACAAAAGCATAGATTCACTTGAATTAAATAAAAATTATTTTCATCAATTCTACGAATTTTTGAGACAAATTATATATTCTCGAAAATTATCAAGAATATATGTTCTTGTATCAAATAAATATCTTTGAAGAAATTATTTCTTTTTCTCAGTGTAGCAAATTGGAAATAGCAAGTAGCAAATATCAAACATCAAATTCTACTCCAGCGTCCATCTTACGGTGTTAAATAAATTTATATTTTAAACAAACAATGAGAAATTTATATACATATTACATCTTTCTATTCTAATATACAAATTTATTTACAACTTTATATAAAATCTCATTAAATTTCATTAATTATCTGAATTCTTATAAAGTCATATAAGATTTTATATGATCATACATGGTTATGTATATCCATCTAAAACGTGCTCTTGTAATTTTATAAAAATTTTATAAGATTATATAAATTACTATAAGAATTTTATAAGATCATATAAGTTTTTATATAATCATCTATAACTGTCTATTTGTTATAAAATTTGATCTGGTAATAGTATAAACTTATATATCTCTGTTTATATATATATATATATATATATATATATATATATATATATATATATATATATATATATATATATATATATATATATAAATCATACAATTTTTATAGTTACATAAATTTATAAAAGAATTTTATAAGATCATATGAGCTTTCATATAATCATATATGATTATATATAAGCATATGAAACTTTATCTGGTAATGTTATAAAGTAATATATAACTATATAAAATTACATCCCGTCGAAATCTGAAATGTGGTTTTAGCCTAGATTCCCTCAATTCTTTTGTTTACAGGCTTGTCGCTCACAGTTGAACTGTAATTTCAATCTCCATGCCCTCAAAGTAGCATTGGGAGGGTAAAATCATACTTCAAAAGTGATTTTAGAACTGTGATTTTATCCTCCATAGCCTAAAACTAATTTAAGACTGTATTTTGTTGGACATAAATTTTTCAATTTTTGTCAGTCGACTAAATTTTTCTAAGTCCAAAATAAAATTGTAAAATTTTTCAACTCTTTTAAATCTATTGAATTTTAGTAAGTCCCAAATTTTTTCTTATTTATGTTTATTTTGTCCTGACGGTTTTGAAATTTCAATTAAATGAATATTCATTTTACCCAATCGATATTCAAATATTTTCTTAATAATAACTATTTTTAATCAATACTTTAAGTATTTTTTCAAAGTTAGAAAGAAAGAACAAAAAATGTCTACTATGGTCTAAATGAACTGTTGACTACACTTATAAACCAAAAAAATTTATGTTCAAATAAAAATTAGGAATATGCATTGCCTCTTTAGAAAAAATAATTAAATTAACTTATCAAATTTATTTTTTTTTAATTTAATAAATTTCGATAAATTAAAATAAATAGATATCTAAAACGATAGCTTAGTTAAAATATTTATTATTTATTGTTAATATATTTTGATACAATTAATTTATTCAAGTTCTTCAGTATTAATTAATTTCACAGCTATAAACATACGATCACAAATTTCTACTGAAATACAAACTGATGTTAGAATCGATTCTGACTGTTTTTCTTTATACTATAAATTAGTTTACAAATATTTTTAACGTTTTTTATTTAAAAATTCGCGACTATGGTAGCCATTTTTGTCTTATAGTGGATATCCCCTTCGTCCCTTCGTTCCCCTTACCTACCAACGAAGATCTGATAAGGATCTCTTCCACAATTGAAAAGTAGGTTTTGGAGGGTATTTTTACATTTCTGCTGACTGTAAATTTACCCTACATTTGGTAAAAGCGGACAAAACTCCCAAAGTTAGGTCAGATTTACAGTTCTGCTCAATAGCTTGTCTTATTGCTCGAATGTGATTCTACCCTCGATACCCTCATATAACTATGATTTCAGCCTCAATTACCTAATTCAGAATATGGAGGGCAAATCCACATTTCAAATTTTGACTCGGGATCAATTCATATAAAATCCTTATAAGAGTATATGAATCCTTATGAGAATTTTATGAGATTGTGTAGGTTTCCATATAATCATATATGATTTTTATATATTTCTTATATGATCATATAAATTGTATATGAATTTATATGTTTCTGTATGATCATTTAAAAAATTTTTCCCAGGTATTTCAGGACAGTAGATAAGAATATTCAGAAAATAATAGCAAGAAGAGTTTTAAGCAATGATAATTATTATTTAGATGAAACCTCTGGGCAGAAATAACATTATAATAATTTAAAATCATATATACTTATTATAAGCTTGACAATTAAATTGATTTACTAACAAATGACATTCGAAAATTAAATAAATAAACGCTTTCGCGCTTGAGGTGTGCAATAAATTAGAAATAGGTATTTTACGAATCACTTTTTATACATGAATTAGTGAAAAGAAGTGAATATTCACTAATTTCGAGGGCAAACCAAACCACTAATTCTAAAAAGTGGTTCGATTGACACTCAGAATTAGTGTATATTCACTTATTTCGCTTATTCATGTTTAGAGAGTACTAATTTTTAAAAAATCGGAAAATCTAATCGAATCGTTGACGAAAATATCGTTACTCCCATACAAAGTTTGGAAATTGGCCCTAGATCGGGCCATTACTGGGCAAAGAATGTCGAATAATGGCTTAGCAATGGCAATTTTTATTGGCCGATAAATGACTTATAGCCGGGATGATAACGTCGGCCCATTAATAGCGCTTGACTATCGGCCGATTAATGGTAGCCAGCAATCAGCCAAGAAAGCAAATAAATGTAATTAAAAAAAAATTTTATTTTTATTATACTTGTAGAATTCATGATCATTAACGTTTAAACTATTTAAGTGGGGTAAATGATATGAAAAAAACTCGGTGAAAATTTTTGTGGGTTCTGGGCGCGAACTGTCGTCGTTCTGATTGCTGAGTTTGAACACTGGCTACTGGACCAACCTACTCATGTTAAGCTGATAATTTTATATGATCTACTTATTCAATCTACTTCAACCACTCGGTTTTATGAAATATAACGAGCAATTTGATTGATATTTATGATTAAAAAAAAATATAATAATTTCGTATTATTGTTATTATAATTACATAATTTTTCAAAATAAAACTTATTAAATTTAATTGATTATTTATCAAGAACCCAGTTGAATTATCTTGCTCGACCACCATTGTAAAAATGACATTTATTATAAAAATTTATGACTTATTTTTTAATTTAATTAATTTTTGTAAGTAACGTTATAAAATTGCGGTTGTTGATTGCAAATAATAACGAACTAAAAAATATATAAATTGTTAGTTGTAAATAACTTTAATCGGAAAATTGAAATATTTATGAATTCAAACTTAGTTTACTTCAAAAATAAATAATTATTAATTACAGAATACTATAATAACAAGTTATTTGAATAATTAATAATTAATGAGTAGATTCTTTCATTTAACAACAATCAATCATGGAACACTGATTCACCAACAGTAGCCCAACGTTGCGAACCGATAATCGGCCAGTCATAAGTAGCCGATAATCGGCCATTCATTGGCCAGCCGTCGGCAGGGTTGTATGACTGGCGTTTCCTCTATGGAAAGACAAATTCTGATATGAAACCAGTAATACCATAACATATACATTCAAAAATTTAATTAAAAACTCATTTCGATATGACTACGCTTTCTTATAAAAAATTAAACGGCTGCTGGTAATTAACCAGGTTTGGGCCATTACTAATAGCCAATGCTTGGCCGAGCGACAGCAGCCAGACATCGGCCAACCTACGGTATTTTTTCCACTAACGGCGACTTTGTATGGGCTGCTGATCCCCGGATATAGCAATAAATAGTGTAAAAAATGCACTCGTCAATGTGCATTAGTATTTTTCACTAAAATATATCTTAAATATTGAAATATTTCCGAGATTTGTTGACTCCGTGTATTCGAATGAAAGTATTTATTTATTTATTAGGTCCAATATAATAAACTGAATTTTATTTATATAAGTTATGAATTATATTTAATTTTCTAGCTAAAGTTCAGCTATTTTATTTGTAAATTATTTTCGAATTATCCAACTAAAGTTAAGTTATTCTGTTCGTAAATTATTTATTTATTCATTAGGTCCAATTTATTTAGGTAAATTTCATTTATATTATTTATCAATTACATTTGAGTTTCTTGCTAAAGTTCAGTTATTTTATTTACAAATTATATTTAATTTTCTAACTAAAGTTTGTTTGTTTTCATTATAAATAATTTTTAATTATCTAATTAAAATTTATTTATTTTCTTTGAAAATTACATTTTAGTACTGACAAGTATTAAAATATTTAATCCATTTATGTAGACAGTACTAATCATTTCTGTCTAGACATGGATAATATTATCATTAAATTTTATGAGTTTGAACATCTAGAATGCATTCCAAAATCTTTACTATTGTCTATTTAGAGATTAATTGGGTCTATATAAATTGTGTGCATCAGCTGCCACTCTGGCCTTGAGAAGGACTTAGAATTCAAGTACGCATTTCAATAGCTTGAAAAATAACCGAATCTTTGTTAGAAATTATTTTATTTTCTAATGTAAAAATACCCATTTTTACAACACCTCCAATTCAAAAGAAGCCGGACATAGCAATTGCTTATATGATTATACAAAAAAAAAAAAACTACATATATTTATATATAATTTTATATAATTACATTGGACCATTTTCTATACATAATTACGTATAATTTTTTTTTTTTACCCAAGTTAATGAAATGAATATATCAATAAAATAAATATATTAATAAATCTAAATGATCTCTCAATGCGTGATTTTCATAAAAATTTCAAAATAGCTTTTCAATAAAAGTTTGATGAAGTAATATGCATTTCAATTAGTAGCTGGATTTAATTTGATTTTTTCGTTAGGTAAGAAAAAAAATGTACCGATCTATTCTTGTTCTATTTTAGAGATTTACCTAATTCTTAATAATTTTTTTCAAGGGCTCTGATAAATTATAATTTACGAAAATAGTTTTTATATGATTAGTATATTTCATATGATGTTTAAATTCTATCGTCGTTTTAATCACAAAAATCTTATTTCTGCTTACTATAACTATCAACAAAATGTTGTGTTTCTCATGAATTCAATGTATATTTAGAAATTTGCTTTGAATAACACTATTCCTTTAGTATATTTAAACTGATATTTTTTTAAATTTCAAAGCACTGAGTTAGCGATTTATATCGGTCCAAAATTGGCATAGAATAATATGTCTACGAAGTAAGTATACTTCATGAATTTAGATTTTATCGATAAAATAATGTGCCAAGTGTAAATATGTATCATAGTAAACACTGTTAATATCGAAAAAACTATTTAGTATCCCAGCGGTATACGAAAATGTTAAATTAAAAAATTAATTTTTTTTTAATACAAGTCAGCAATTGATGTGTGACGATTTTTTGTTCAACAAAATTTCATGAGAAGTTAAAAATTTTTCCTGTGCTTCGTAGGTGTAATTTTTATCTAGTATAAATAAAATAAAATAAAAATTTTAAATGATACGAACGAGTGTGGCAAGTCAGTACAATATTCATTTATGTCTTATTGAAGCTGATACTGACTCACCAAGTTCATTCGTATTATTTATTAATTTCATTACGTTACTACTGTACAGAAATTACACCTAAAAGGTACAGCAGAAATTTTATTGAACAAGAAATCAATAAATATTCATTGTTGAAAAAATAAACTAAAATTTATCATCATTTTTATGTGCCACTTAAGTACTTGGTAATTAAGTTGATTTCAAAAATTTACTCGGATTTTTGTCAAAAGAAATTTACGGTTAACTCAACTAATATTTTACTAAAGTTGTCATAAAATTGTGAATCAATCATGAATCAATTATTTCATGATATATTGTATGAATATTTATACAATTACTTTTTTACGGACACTTAGTAACATTTGATTTGTATTTTGAATTTAATACCGAGCTTAAATTACTTACTTTCCTTTTCCTTTGTATAAAAGTTAATTATTTCATCCAAAAATTTAAAGCTAATTATCATGTTCAGAATTTTACATACTAACATCAGAATATAACTCATCTAATTTCAAATTCTAATAACAATCATTCATCCAAAAAAATATCTTTTGAAAACTAAGTTGCTTTTAAAGTCTCATCATCTAAATGGCTATATCAGTAATACTCTAGCCTACTCTAATGAAATCATATCTTGAATTTAAAAAAATATTCTTATATATACTTCACAGGAAATCAAATTATCAAAGAATAATTTTTTGTCACCTTACCTGTTATGAACTGATGGTGATCTTGTGGAGTTGTTTTACTTGAAGTAAATTGATCTTAAGCACTTTGTCTTGTTCTCCGTTCCAATTTCATTCTGTTGGTTTATTAGATGCGGCTACCAGCCGAATCTAATCTAATCTATTATTTTAGTAGAGTTATTAGGTGGCTACTAGCATACTCTAATCGAATCACTCATTTTAGTATATCTAATAGGTGGCTACAAGCCTACACTAACTTCGACAAAGGGTAAAACGAAGGTATAATCTTACTAGTTCGGGACTCAAGATCCAACTGACGACGTATTGGGTCTCTTTCTTGTGGTTGGGGAAAATGCTACTCCCACGCTCTTCCACTTCCATCCAAGTCTCCCCGTTTCCATCCGAAAATCACCGTTTCTTAGCCACAGTATCCCTTCCACAGTCTTTTCCCGTAGAGTGGCTGCTTCAGGTACCCTACCGCTCTCTTGATTTTCCACAGCTTGCCCCTCGACTGACAAATCATTTGGATGTTAACAATTATTATTTTTATTTTCATAAAGACTTTAATTATTCAAATTATTTCATTCGTTTTTCATTTAACTTTATATTGCGATTCACATAAATTTTGAGTTGATTTTATATTTCCTTTTAATAATTCAAAGTTTTTGGTCTATCTATTTAATTTCGAACTTCAATGTATTTCATTCCTTTGATTCGTATACATTGTTGAAATAATATATATAGATATATATATATATATATATATACATATATATATAAATATGGGAGGGGGAAAGGGGGGGATCTAAGGAAATACTAAGTTTTTGAGGATTAAAATACGCTAAATCTTTTTGTTTTTAATGATATTCAAGATATATAGACAAAATTTTTAGCTGCTGTTAAAAAATAAAATTTTTACTTTTGGCGGGCAAAATGGAGTACCCTTAAAAAGCTGAAAAAAAAACTTCTGAAAGTTGATCAAATTTCATTAAATTCAATTTTTTAAATGTAATATACCTCAAGAAAAATTACATTTCACATCAGTGGTGGATACGAAGGCAGAAAATTTATTTTTTGTGAGGTAGAGAGGCCCCCCTCCAAAAAATGATAAATTTTATTTTTTTTCATTTTTAAATTGTTTTCATCATTGAGAATGTATTTCTTTCTCTTGGCAACTATTTTTGGTTTTAAAATACTCAATAAAAAATTTTTTTAGGTGTAATAAATCGTTCTCCATCAATTAACTTAATTACTAATTATTATTTAATGAAACGAAAAAATTCTATATTTTTTATTTGTCATCATTTTGAATATAAAAAACGTTTTTTTACTATTTTTTAGCCTACAGATTATTTTGCATTATTTAAAAAATTTTATAAATTAAAAAATAAAATATTATTTTTGAATATTTTCAGTATCCATATTTGCCTTAGATATTGAAAATCAAACCCCCATGGAAATAGTATATGTTCAGAATATAAAAAGAATATATTCTGGAATATATCTAAGAAATATAAAATAATATAATTAAGATATATACTTGATGTATTCTAGATTCAAACAGAATATATTTATTTTAATATGTTTTTTGCCGTTTTAAATATATTCCGAATATAGATAAAATACATATAATATACATCAAGAATATGCGAGATACAACAATAATATTATAATAAAAATATATATGAAATAAATTCAGAATATATCTTGCGAAAAAAAAATTCTCCCGTAGGATTCTAGTTTTTTTGTCTAGAATTTTTTTTTTGCAAGATATATTCTGAATTTATTTCATATATATTTTTATTATAATATTATTGTTGTATTCTGAATATTTCTCATATATATTCCTCGCATATTCTTGATATATATTATATGTATTCGATCTATATTCAGAATATATTTAAAACGGCAAAAAACATGTTAAAATAATTATATTCTGTTTGTATCTAGAATACATCAAGTATATATCTTAATTAAATTATTTTATATTCCTTATATATTTTTTTTGTATTCTTTATATATCTTAGATATATTCCAGAATATATTCATTTTATATTCTGAATATAAACTATTTCCATCGGGGAACGGAAAATGGAGTAATATATGAATTTTTGTTTAATTTGTCAATAAATATGTGAAAGAATAATTTTTTTATAATTTTCGGCTGGTCCATTTTGCCCCCGGTGTTAGGGGTAGCGTTAAAAATGCGGAAATATAATAAATTTTTTTTAATTTGACGTGAAAATTTGAAAAAATCATCTCATAATTTTCGGCTGGTCGATTTTGCCTCAGGTGTCATGCGTAGGGGTAGTAGGGTGTCCGTTATTTCCCAAATCGATTTTTATTTACCGATCGCCCACTGAATCTTTAGTTTATGACCTAAAAAAAAATATCAAACACAAGCAGGCTCTTAATTTTCACATTAAACCGTACCGAAATCATTTTATATTACCCATTTAAGTAACATGGAATTTTTAGACTTGACTTTTAATTTTTTTTTCTCAGAAACAAATAAGAGTAAGAATTTGATCAAAGCATATTCTGATAGGAAATTGAATGCTCTACAAAAAATTTCTCTTATGAATTTTCGATCAAATAACTCCTTCAAAAGTTATTTAACGTTAAACTTGTGTCTGTTATCAATTCTATAATATTTTAAACTCTATTTTCATTTTTACCTTTTTTGGAAATAAAATCGTTGAAATAAAAGATAATTATTATTATTACTAGAGTACTGATAATCATTTATATTCATTTCATGGCCTAAACAGAAAATTAAGGGAAAAAAAACATTGTTTTATAAGAAATAATAGAAATAACATACCTTTTTGCATACAGACGAACTTTAAAATAAGTTAATGGAAAGTGGTAAAATAAAAATTTAAAAATTTCTTTGTCTATAATATTATAAGCAGATTTATTATTGTTTTTGCTTTCTTTATAATGTTTTCTCTTGTTATAAAAATGTTGATATACTCTTGAGTTAATTTAATTGCTCTTTCGGCGACATCATTAATGTCTTGTAAATTGTTAACAATTCGTAAGTTTTCTAAATAGTCGTTATTGCCCGCCCACGTTTCAATATCTAATTTAAAAAAATTTTTATCAATGTTAAATCTTTAAAAAAATCGTAAGGAATACAAATTTACTTACGAATTGTCAACAATTTACAACTAATTAATGAAGTCGCCAAAAGAGCAATTAAATTAACAAGAATATATGAACATTTTAACAAGACGAGAAGACCAAAAACAATATTTGATACAAGTTGTAAGTGAGTACAAAACAAAATATGCTAATGTGACCATAGCTTGCTTAGCGAAAACATTATAAAGAAAGCAAAAATAATAATCTGCTTATAATATTACAGACAAAGAAATTTTTAAATTTTTATTTTACCACTTTCCATTAACTCATTTAAAAGTTCGTCTGTATGCGAAAAGGTTTGTTATTTCTATTATTTCATATAAAACAATGTTTTTTTTTTCTTTGAGTTTCTGTTAAGGCCATGAAATGAACATAAATGATCATCGGCACTCTAGTGATAATAATAATCACCTTTTATTTCATCGATTTTATAGCCAAAAAAGGTAAAAATGGAAATAGAGTTTAAAATATTGTAGAATTGATAGCAAACACAAGTTTAACGTCAAATAACTTTTGAAGGAGTTATTTTATCGAAAATTCATAGGAGAAATTCTTTGCAGAGCATTCAATTCCCTATCAGAATATGCTTTGATCAAATTCTTACTCTTATTTGTTTCTGAGAAGAAAACTTCAAAAAAAGTCAAAAGTCTAAAAATTCCATGTTATTTAAATGGGTAATATAAAATGATTTCGGCACGGTTTAATGTGTAAATTAAGAGCCTCTTTGTGTTTGATATTTTTTTTTAGGTCATAAACTAAAGATTCAGGGGGCGATCAGTAAATAAAAATCGATTTGGGAAATGACGGACACCCTAAGGGGTAGGAATGCGCAAATATATCGGATCTATAGCATTTAGGCGAAAAAAAAAAAATTTTTTTTTATAAAATTTTAGGGGTACTCCGTTTTGCCTACCCTACCCTCTTTTGCTCCCCCCTCCCCTGTATGTATATTAGGGTGTCCCATAAAAAAACAAATTTTTTTCTCTTTACCTCTTATGGGCTCAAAAGTTAATTTATATTATAAAAAAAATCCTCACCAAATTTCAGCCAGACATTTTTAAAATTAAGCTATTACAAAGAGGGGTCCTCTTTCACATTTAAAATACTCGTGAACATATTTTATTTTAGTTTTTCGTTATTAAGACTATAAAAATTTTTTTTTTTAATTTCGCCTGCTATAATTTGGTAGAAAATTAAATTCTCTACAAAAAGTGCTGATGCATTATGTTCGTCAAACGAACTGGGAAAAAGTTACGGAGCTTCGAAGATCGACAAAAATTTAGTTTCCTGAGAGTAAAATCATTTTTTATTTTTTATTTCTATTTTATCAAAAAATTTTTTTTTCAAATTTTGACAAGCACGTCTTTGTAGGATATTAAATTTGCTCCTTGAGCTCGAAAACATTGTTGTGAATACATTTTCAAGCTCTTCGAGCTCGAAAATACTTTTGTATGCCATTGTTTTCGAAAAAAAACGTTTTCATAAATTCTAAAGCTCATCAGATTGATAAGTTCAGTTGTTTCAAAGATATTCGCAAAAAACCGTTTTTTACCATTTCTTTCTCCCGCGATTACTCTCGAACGAATTATCCGATTAAGATGGCTAAGGCAGCAATCGACGCGTTTTATTGAGTTCTAGAGTTGATTAGATTTTGAAGTCAATCTTATAAGTCGTTTCCGAGAAATCAATAAGAAACTAAAAAAAAGTAATTTTTTTTTTCGTAATTCGCCAATATTTTCGAGTCTACATGATGAAATGCACTGAAATTTTCCGAACAGTTAATGGCCAACAAGCTCTTTAAATTTCTGCCTAAACCATCCAAATTGGCTCATTAGTTAAAAAGTTCTAACGAGTTTACATACATACATGAATACATAAATACATACATACATACATGAATACATACATACATACATACATACATATTTTTTATAGATATTTTATTTATACAGATGTTCATTCGACATTATTTTTTTATATCCATGTTTAGTTATGCAAATGTTTGTTTTTAGAATTTTTTTCTTTCATAGTAATTTGTTTTTTGTTTTCTTTAAAATTACATGCTTTCAATTATTTATTTATTCAATTAAAGAAAATATTTTTAATATATTTAAATGATTTCATACTTTTATAATTACAGTTTTTCAAAATTATTTATGTTTTTATTCATTGAAATTAAATTTTATACAGTAATTTTTATGGAGGTATATCTTTGTTTATAGTAATTACTTTTTAACAACTTTTTAATTTAGTTCTTTTCAATTATAAATATTTTCAAATATACACAAAAATTATTTAGAAATTTTTAGATAGTGACCATGTTTTTTTTTAAGGGTTTACAAATCTAGAGATTTTTTTTATTGGGGCTTTCTTTTATTCCATCATTTTACAATTAATATTTATAATTTTACATTTAATTAACATAAATATATTTTGAAATATTGAATTTTCTTCTTACAATTTATTGTTTTATAAATTTCCACATTTAGTAGAAAACTAATTATGTATAGTTTTATTTTCAGAGATTTCTTTTTTCCCAATGCTATACTATCCGACAAGATCTAATGGCCAATATTATATATATATATATATATATATATATATATATATATATATATATATATATATATATATATATATATATCTAATATATAAAATTCTCGTGTCGCGGTGTTTGTAGTTAAACTCCTCCGAAACGGCTTGACCGATTCTCATGAAATTTTGTGTGCATATTGGGTATGTCTGAGAATCGGACATCTATTTTTCATCCCCCTAAATGTTAAGGGTAGTCCACCCCTAAATTATTTTTTTTTAATTTTTAGATAAAGTTTATTTTTTTATTTTTTTATGATACAGCATTAAAAAATACATACAACCCTAAATTTTCAACCCTCTACGATCAACCCCTGTTTTTCCATCGCGATTTTTATTTTTTTTTATTTTTAATAATTTTTGGTCTTTTGATCTTCCGCCTTCGCCGGTCGATAACTGATTAACTATCAATCGATTAGTTATCCCCGCTAGATGTACGATGGACGGTGTGGCTCAATAAGTTATAGATCAAATTGAATGGAAAATGGTAATTTTTAAATATAGTAGAAACCTAAAACATCCAAACCTTCTCAATAAGACAATTTAGAGATAAATTGAGAAAAATATAGATAGCCCGAACTGGGAACCCGTATGAAAAAGCAATATATGAGCTTCAGTATAATTCAAAATATATGATAAATTATATGGAATTATAAGAAGTCTTATATGGAGCCATATACAAAATTTTGCCGAAATATTATATGATTTTATAATTTGCAACATATATATCGGTAATATATTTTTTTTACATGCTAACTTATAAATATTGCTTATAATACTTTATACTATACTTTAAGTTATATGATAAGATATATGATTTAATTATATGACTGACATATAATATTTATACATGTAAATATATAATTATATAAATATATGTTCACATATATTTGTATAAATGTATGTAAATATATATTTATATAGATATATGTTTATATATATTAGGGTGGCGCAAAAAAACCGACTATTTTTTTTTTTTTCGATCTCGCATAAAAATTTGTTGGTTTACGATGTTTTAAAAAGCCTCTCAAAAAATCAGCTCGATAAAAAATTTTCAAGAGGTCGCTCACGAATTTTGAAAATATCAAAAATGATTGAAATTCGGATTTTTGATTTCTAAATTTTTTCTTTCTCATGGCAGTAATAGTTTATATTTGGGAAATCATGAATAAGCTGAAAATTTAAGCCCAAAATTCAAATATTTAAACCTCGCTCAAGAATTTTGAATGTTTCCGAGTGCTGTCTCTTGGACGTTTTCGAGTGACCCTTAAATATTAATAATAAAGCTTCTCGATTTTTTCACCATCAATTTGCATGACAATGAATGAGAATACAACCCGAGAAATAGAAATAATAAGTTATTTACATACTTTTTTATTTTTTCATTCAATTTGTAGGTTTTTTCGCTTATTCAAAACTTACCAAATTTCATTGTATAAGACTGTCCTGTATATTTTTGGTTATGCAACAGTTATATTTTACTGAAATAACAATAATTGAGTTATAAAACGATACAAAAACTAATTCAAACTATTAGTTACATTTTATTAGTTAATATTCAACATTCTTGAGCGCCGTTTAAATATTTAAATTTTGGGCTGAAATTTTCAGCATAGTTATGATTTTACAAATATAAACTATTGCTGCCACGAGAAAGAAAAAATTTAGAAATCAAAAATCCGAATTTCAATCATTTTTGATATTTTCAAAATTCGTGAGCGACCTCTTGCAAATTTTTTATCGAGCTGATTTTTTCAGAGGCTTCTTAAAACATCGTAAACCAACAAATTTTCATGCGAGATCGAAAAAAAAAAATAGTCGGTTTTTTTGCGCCACCCTAATATATATATTTGCACAAATATAAAATTAGAGATTTCAAGCTATAAAATGCTTTTTTTTAGTCTCGATACGATTACTTTTCATGAAGTTACAGTCTTGCAAAAATCACTAATAAATTTCTAAAATTTTTTTGTTCCTTTAATTTTTGGTATGAGTGTATTCTTTAAATTATTTATGTATAATAATATCGAAATTATTATAATATTGAAATTATAAGTGTATATATAAAACGAGTATATAATTTGAGATGTAATATCATATGTATACAATTACATATATTATAAATTATATGGATTATAATAATATTGAAATTATAAATTAATTTATAAGATATATGAAACATATATTTTACGTTATAAATTAATATATAAAGCAGACATATAATTTTTGATACAATATTACATGTATATAATCACATATATTATAAATGATATGGATTATTATAATATTAAACGTATAAATTATTATATATGATAAATCATAAATTAATCAATATTAATAATATTGCCGCCATATATATTCAGTTATTTACCATATATTTTTTTATATATTATCGACAGTATATGGTTTTTTCATACGGGAATCGAACCCAGACCATGTCGGTATCCCGCCGAGTGCTCTACCAGTTGAGCTATCCGGCACTAAACTATATTCCATTCAATTTGACCTATAACTTATTGAGCCACACCGTCCATCGTACGGTAATACACCAATTTATATAGTGGAAACCTAAAATATGCAAACCTTCTGAATAAGACAATTTATAGATAAATTGAGAAAAATATAGATAGCCCGAACTGGGAATCGAACCCGGACCATGTCGGTATCGCGCCGAGTGCTCTACCAGTTGAGCTATCCGGCACTAAACTATATTCCATTCAATTTGATCTATAAATTATTGAGCCACACCGTCCATCGTACGGTAATACACCAATTTCGATTATAAGTTAATCCCCGCACACTTATAGTAGATAGTTATTTTTATTGAACTACAAATATGTTTCCTAGAAATAATATATATGGCAAAACAACGTTTGTCGGGTCAGCTATATATATATTTATATCTATATTAATTTATTTATTTATTTAGACTGACTTAAATATTAAAAAAGTTTCACTTCTATTGTGACCTTATGTTTGTGAGGCTCACTCAATTTTTTTTATAAATGTTTTTCATGAGGCACTGAACTCAAATAAGCAGCGGTAAGAGTAGTTCAGTGCTCGCCACTGGATCGCACCCAACGCCTTGTGCAGTTCCTGGTTAGATACACAGAAAAAAAGTTGACTTGATTCAAGTGATATATTCTTGAACCAATAATACTAGTTTGAAAAATTCAATTTCTTTTGTTTCAAGAATTTTTTTCTTGGCTCAAGGAGTTTTAGAATTCTTAAATCAAGTTTTGTATATGTTTGGTTCAAAAGTAGATTTTTTTTCACACAATAAATCTAACTCTCAAACCAAGTAACAGATTTACTTGGGTGAAGTAAAAATTTTGACGCCAGGTGGCGCCTCGATGAGTACAGCGAATTTGCTTGTTTTTCTCGGTTAGTTGTAGCTAGTTTTGAATTGCAAGTTCAAAATTTGAACATTAAAACATAAATCTTGCCGTTGAAAATTATGTTTGTTTAATGTATATAAATATGAACAAAGTTCGTTATCATAATACCTAAAGTAATAAATAATTACTGTGTTCAAACTTTAAAGATTTTCACAGTAAATATATTTAATTGTCTATATGCTTATTTACTGGGTAACCTCAAATTTTCTATTATTGAAAATGTGGTCATTAAACAAAAATATAATTTAAATTTTTAGTATAAATAAATCTTTTTTTAATTAAAAATATGCATTAAACTTCCTAATCAAAAATTAGTATGAGTAACTATTGTAGTAATAAACTGATTAATTATTTTAAAAAACATATTTTTATATTTCTAAATGAGTAAAGAACATCCTGATTCAAAAAATGCGCCATACTCAAACTAAGTCGGGATCATCCTGAGTCAATATTATCGGCCTCAAACCAAGAGAAAAAAATTCTTGGGAGAAATAAATATGCATTTTGTTTGAAAACAAAAAACGCTTCTTTCGAGAGTAAAATTTTTGAAAGAAAAATTTTTATTGATTCAAGATTGAATTTTTTTTTAATTAAATAGTTTAGATGTTTTGAAACAAGAATAATATTTTGAAGAAAATAATTTACTTGAACCAAGTTAATTTTTTTTCTGTGTATATATTTCAGACTTGTTATATTCTATACTTGAAAATAATTCTGGCACTACTCCTCTGTCGTCCGACATAGTGCCTCTATTGATGGTAACATACTATATCCTGTATTACATTCTGACAACGATTTTTCTATTTTTGTTTCCTTGAATAATTTTTTTTTTAGAATCCAGAAATAAAAAGTACATTTCAAGTAATAAGAAAAGTGATTTTTTTTCAATAAATGCTCTTGAATAATCTAAAAATAATAAATTTCGGTAAAATTTTTTTTTTTCTCAGTATTCATTGACTGAAAACACTCTGGTTCCATTCTATTCTACAAAGTACTACTTTGATGCAAGATCGATCATTAATGACTCTACAATTTGAATAAATTGTAGTAACGATATATGAATTTCGTACAATTTACAGTGTTTTAGAAGAAAGATATAAAGCAATCGAGTTAAAAAAAAGTTATATTCTTACGACTAAATGTAAGTTTACTCAAATTAGAAAAAAATAGATACAATATCATCATTTTTTACATCAAATTTAAGTATTGTAGAAACATAAACAAAAGTAGGCTGAATAAAGTCTCTAGTATATTGACTCAATTACATATATTTTTTAATTGAGTGCGTAAAAGTCGTCACAAATGCAAATGATATGTTCACAAGTACTCCATGTACTTGAGTAGATAATTTCCTCCAAATACGTGTGGATTTTCAGTTAAAGTCGTAGCGTGTTTTGCCGTATTTAAAGTTGTCGCGTATTTGGCTCAACTCAAACCAAGTTGACTCGAAGGTTTCTTTTTATCAGTGTACATATAATCATATGTAGTTGTATATATTAGCAAGAGACTAAGTGGGTAGTAGTAAGTGTTGCTGCACGGCTATATTTTATATAAAATATAAAAGTTATTTTTGATCATTGTTTGTAATTATTTAATAAGACTAATTTTTTTATTATAATATCGGGGAGCCTGGGGTATGGAGGCCCCCCTCAAAAATTAGGTAAAAGTTTTTTTTTATTTTCCGTCAAGTTATGACCTCTATAGTGATTTTATCATATTTTAGGCCAATATGTGATATGTGGGGTAAAATGGACCACTCCAAAAAAAAATTTTAACGAAAAAATTAACTTGACGGAAAATAAAAAAAAATTATTTTTTCGTTACCTTTCTTTTTTTCAAGTGGTCCATTTTACCCCACATATCACATATTGGTCTAAAATATGATACAAACACTATAGAGGTCCTAACTTGACGGGAAATAGAAAAAAATGTTTTTTTTTTATAATGTTTTGGGGAGGGGGCATTCGAGCCTTAGGAAAAAAAATTTTTTTTTTGATTTTTTGCAAAATTTCGACTGATTCTTCCGAAATAGACGGAAAATAAACGAATCTGGTAAATCTTAAAATAATTTTTTAAAAATGTTTATTATTTATATTTTAATAAAATTAGGTTACATCTTCAAATACATTGATTTGCGTCAAATAAATAAATTATTAAATATTAATGATTTTGAATTCAATGCACATGTGTTGTCTTTGAACGTATTTCTTTCGGAAACTTTCAAACAGATATATCATAAAATACATAAAAAGGTTGTTCTCATGGTATGGTCAGGAAATTTAAAAATAATACTTTATTTGGCGACTAAATCCTTTCCTGTCATAAAGCAATAAAGTTGAGTGCCTACGGTCATATTACTTCGACCTTCAACCTATCCTTTTTTGACCATTTTACCACTCATCCTGAGACGTAGTTCAAATCCATGAGTTTTGAGCAAACTTTGAAGTTATCTAGCATTTTTTTTATCGCTACTATACCTACTTTCTCCCTTACTACGAGGATAAGGATTAGGAATACCCTAATACCTAAGTCTGTAAAAATGTACGGACACTTACCTGCACTTACCAACTGACCCACAAAGAGTACAGTACTGTACCTAACCTGTCTCTCTAAATTTTGTATACCGTAAACCATAGAATATAGTGAATGTTACACAGAAAAAAAAAGAATCCTTGGATCAAGAAGAAAATCATTTCCAAAAATAAATTCTTAAATTAAAATATTCTATTTTCTTGTTTGAAAAAATTTTCTCTTGGTACAAATATTTTTTTTCCAATTAAAATATATAAATTTCTCCAGTAAAAAAATTCAATCTTGATTTGAAAATATAAATTTTTGCTTTAAATATTTTTAGTTTCTCAGAATAAGAAAACGATTGAGTTGGCTCAAGAAAATTTAGCTCTTGGTTTCAGAAGATACCAACTCATTCTAAAAACATCGTTCTCTCAAATGGAGTCGATATCAATTCATTTCGATACATCGAGTTTTTAAACGAAGTTACATTTAACTTACTCCAAATAAAAATTAATTTATTTGAAGATTTGATAACATTTAGTTCAAAATAAATGTAGACATCTCAAAACGATTAATTTTAGATTTAAAAAATTAAGAAATTCATTTTAAAACTAAATCATACATTAATGACAAGTAAAAAAATACTTTTATTTTAAATATAATAAATCGGTTCAATTTTGAATTACTTGTTTTTATTAAAAATTAAATTCTCAAAATATATGCAATTACCCGGGTCAAAAATAAAACTTGATTCAGGCTCACTTCGCCTTGTTTTCTTTTGAAGTTATCGATTCGCCGACGATTTTTCGATAAGATCTCGACTTTTTCGACTTAAATTAAATTTTTTTCAACTTTTTGGACTTTTTTCATCTTATTTCTATTTTTTGGTCTTAATTTGAACTTATTCGTCTCTACTTCGAACACGATAGTTATTCACACTACTTTTGACTTGCTAAACCAAGTTAGAAAAAAGTTATTTATTCGCCTTAATATATAAAAATTATCTCACCTTAGTTTTGACTTTTTCGCCTTAAAATTTATGTCGAATAAGTCTAAACAAAGTCAATTTAGATTTGATTTAGACTTTTTCGCCTTATATTTTAATTCGATTAAGTCTAAACCAAGTCAATTTCAACTTGATTTCAACTTTTTCGTCTTAAATTGTGACTAAGTAAGCCAGTTAAGTCTCAACCAAGGCGAAATCTCAATGTATTTCATATCCGTAAAAAAAAAAGTCGAGTTTGTTTTGTGAAAAAACGGCTCTAAATTTTGACTTGGTAAACCAAGTCTAAATCAAGTTTTATTTTTGACCCGGGTAATCATCGAAATATATTTTGATTCTTTATTACGATAAAAAATTTTTTTTGTTTACAAAAATAAATGAAAGGTTATGTTATTTATCTTGGCTTCATGCATTGACACCATCAACTGCATGCATGCTACCACACTAAAAAGGAAACAATTTTATATGAATTTAGAATCAGAAATGAAAACAAACTTGACTATCTGACATGATTAAAAACAGCATAAATAATAATTAACTTATTTTTTTTAGATTGAAACGACACCATTTAAATTAACTCGAATCAGGAAAAAAACACCAGATATAATGACTAATAACTACAATAACTCACATTTTTACTGAACACTTCAATTCAAAACAATTTATGTCTATGAATTAGTTAATTGTACAATTAATAAACTAATACTATTAGAATATTGGTGTGTAAAATATAACTGCACGTAAACGGCGACAGCGCTGAACAGTCTAGTTTCATTTTTATGAGATCTTCGGGCGTCTACATGTATACACAAAGTAGTGTCCGAAGTAGAGAAGCAGTATAGACCCGAGTGCCGCTCTTACCCGAATGCTGCTATGGACAAAAACCAAGAGCTTGGTTTTCTTGACTTGAATTTTTTAAATTTTTGTTTCAAGCCATAGCCACTAGTTGGTTTAAAAAATCTAATTCCTTGCATAGAGAAGTTAAATTTCATAGAATAAAATATTTTAGACATGAATAAAGATATTCAAAATATTAATTCAAAAAACAATATATTGTCTTTAATGATTTTTCTTTTTGAACTAAGGTGATATATTTTTAACTTAAAACTTTAACCCATTTGGGTCGAAAAAATAACTTCTTGAATCAAAATAATCAAAATTAAAAGAAAATTTTCTTCAATCAAGATATAAACTCGTTTTCCCAAATATTCTCTTGACTCAAGATAATTCTCTTTGAACCAAGATAACCTTTCGTTCAGTGTATAATTTAACCTGGTCTATTTATCAAAAAAATAGCTAACTTTGCTTAATAACAACTTAGGATTCGACAATATATCTGAGCAGATATGTTAAGATCTCATTATGTTAAGTGTCGTTTTTAGTTTAGATATAGTTTTCTGATCAGATCTTACGAAATATACGCAAATCTGACCAGATATGAACAATTTTCTATAAAAACAAGATGTATACATGATTATATCTGAGCAGATAAATAAGATGTGACTATGTTAAATGTTGTATTTAGTTCTAATGTAGAGATATCTGATCAGATCTTACGAGATGAACGCGGATCTAACCAAATAAAAACCATTTTTCATAAATATAAGATTTATACGTGCCCTGATTAAACAAAACGACTCACTCAATGATGAATGTATATCTATATAGTAGTAAAATTGAATCGTTTTGAATTGTTTTGAATCGTTCTTTTAATCAGGGTGATTATATCTAAGCAGATATGATAAGATCTGATTATATTAAATGTTGTATTTAGTTTAGATACTGTTATATCTGATTAGATCTTGACAAGATATTCGCCGATCTGACTAGATATTATTATGTCTGATATTGTATCTAGCCCAGATCTAATTATTTCTGATTAGATCTTACCGGATACAAACGGCGGTTGGCCAGATATAATAAGATCTGATCATGTCTAAATATTAGATCTGATAAAATATACATAGATCTGCCAAAATATAATTTTATCTGATCAGAAATAATTATATCTGGTCAGATCTAAATCATTTTTCCCAGGACGTGTCATGGTGTATTCAATATCTATATAGATTGTTTATGGCGTTTCAATGTTATTTGGGAAGCGTGTAAATTTTGACTACACACTTGGTTTTAGAGTGTTGGTTTTGGATTTATAGAAACTTCAGAAAGCATTTCTAAATGCTGACCTTGACGGATAACAGTGCAATTATATTTACATGCGTTCACTAATTTTCCTTTTGCTCCAACGTACTTGGTAGTATGAGAATTCTTTTTTCTTTTTGGATTAACACGATAAGATTCCCAACACTCGTTACTAAACTTTGAAACAATATCTCGTTCAATTTTTTTATCAAGATCTTTATTTGTTAGTGTCCTATTCGATAATAATTCCACTCAATAAATTATAATTTTGACATTAAACCACATAATGAAATAAACATTTACATTTCATAACGCGGAATATAAAATAAACTGATGATTTCGCATAAACAACCTTGGATACTGCTCTCCAACTCCGAAAAAGCTTTACTATAGAAATTAATTAATGTAACGGGACCTAAGTCCACCTCCGCCGACCGGAAGCCGTTTCCTCGCCCTTCTGGGCATACACGCGTTGCGAGTAGTCCCTATTATACTTCTACCATAATATTATAAAAGCGAAATGTGAGCATAAGCACACATTAGCTTACCCATTAGGCATGCAGTGCATGTGGGTGCCTTACCATCAACCACCACGAGTCCAACCTCTTCTTGGGCCAAACACTGCTTCCATCTCAGGAAATAGAGAGACTCTGGTCACAGAGGGCTTGGAAAGTGGCCCCCCGTGGTACCAGACTTCGGCTCTGGTCAACCGGTTGCGTAGGTTTAGTGGTGGGACGCAACTTCTTCCCATACCCATAAGGGCTTCCTCCACTTGCACTTATACTCACTCGGATGTATGACAGCAGCTATAAAAGATTGCCCTCTGTTGTCCTCCGAGTGATTATCACTATATGCTAGTGATAAGTCTTGTGTACGGGCTATTATCACTTCAGGCGTTTGACACCTGAAAAGGGGTTCACGCCCGCGCAGAGGTACCTATTGGCTTCCTGCAACCACGGAGTTGCCGCATGTTACAAGGTGCAAAACATGCGGGCACCGCTAACGGTTGGAGTACTGGTCCCAGAACCCGCGAAGAGGGTGGTACGTACTTGGTCTGGCGCCCCCTAGAGGGCGCCAAAACCCCTTCTGTGCTTTACTATAGAAAAGAACTGATGGTCCTAATCGGTGATCATTCAATGTTTCATGAATATCAAAGAAAAATATTTCTGAAATTTTTTGCTTTTTCGATAGCTGATTATAACCAGACGATTCAGAAATATTTTCAATTATCACATTAGTGACATTGAATGATATTTCTTTATCATTTTCTCCAAATTTTTTATCAGTTTCATTGACATCAAGCGGTGGAGCTGATGATGCTGATGTTAATGGCTGTGTTATTTCATATAAGAAATTCCTTATACTACTAATAAAAGAGTATCATTGGTTAAATAATACACTTAACATTTAGTTATGATTATGTAAATTGTTACAGCATAAATTTTTACAGATAGATTCACGAACTCCTCTCTCTTACGTAACAAAATTTAGTCCTGGATAATAAAATTATAAGTGGTAATTGACCCTTATTGGATGTGTAAGAGGGATAGAAATTTAGCTATTTGGTCAGAATTAAATGGTAGGGCTCAAGCACCTCCCCTTTTGAGGACCAAGAATGAGGGCAAGTTACTCGAGAAATTTGTCGAACTAGTTTTACAAAAATATGAGAAAATGTATAAGTACGCTAGAAGGACGCTAAAATCGAGTTTCTAACTAGTCATAAATTTAAGGATGAAGAAACTCTGCAGGCAACTTACATCTGTTTGTTGTAAAATTTGAGATTACAATTTCATTCGAACTTATTTTTATGTGTTTATGACTACTATGTTAAATCAAAAAACAGATGTATTTTATGACACCAAAAAAACAAAAACTTAGCTCTCGAGAAACTACTATCTGGTCATAAAGTATTGACCCTAAATTTAAAACGTGAAACATTAGAACGTGAAACATATAGATCGATAGATTTAAGTCTCTTCTACTCGTATCCGAAAATTCATAAACCTAAAAAATTTTTTACCCGAGATATAAACAATTGAAGGTTGAAAAACGTGGTTTTTGAGGGGTGTAAATTCCAACACGAACTTTGATTGTTTATAATTTGATAAATAATATTTCTGCTGCTACGCTGATTTTTTTGGTGTATAGTGGATCCTTTCCGAATAGAATTCGGGAAAAAAAAATTTTTTTTTGTTATAAATTATTGCTATAATTTATAGTTTATGGTCACAGACTACCTTCGGATCTAATTAAGATACGAATTTGATTCAAATTTGTATCTACGCAGAAAGCGATTTTGAGTATTTTATTTGAGTGATGACTGATGCCGATCGCGATTCTTCTGAACTATAAGCTTTTTTAGTTTTCACGCAGGTATTTATGATGGTCGTAGGCTTAAAAACCTCTTGTAAGTGATACATAGCCCATCGGCGTAGTCACTGAAATATACCTGGGAAATTGTATTTCGTTGTATTATTCAGTATTAGAACTATGGTCAGAAAATTAAGCAAATAGTTTGAGAAGTATTTGTAATAAAATATTGTTATAATATGATTAAAAATTATTTTACATTTTTTATAGAACAAGGCAGTTTGAATATTTTGAAATATTCTATCCATTTATTAAGTAATAGGTTTCGACAATTCAAAATAATTTCTTAAGTAGAAAAAAAATTTTTTTTTCTGTCCTCAATATGATTAAAAAAATTTTAGTGTGATAATATAATGTGTTCTTTAGGATGTGTCAGAAAAAAAAATTATTCTTTATTTTAATTAAATACATCTCAAAAGTTACTTTGATAAAAAAAAAAAAATACTCCTAAAATTTCAGCTCTATATGTCAAAAATTGAGCTGGTGCACGGGAGGGTCCCCTTTCTCATATAAAATACATTGGAAAAAATTTGTTTTTTTTATTTTGTAAATAACTGTCAAAAAAAAAAATTTCCCGATTTTTTAATTCAGCAGTCTTGTACGAAATTAAATTCTCTACAAAAAATGTCTCTTGTGTTATACGCTGAAAGTTAATAGAAAAAAAGTTATGGAGGTTGAAACTTAGGGGGGAAAAGTCGAATTTTTAGGATGGGAAAAGAAAAATTTTTTTCATTTCTTCTTTAATTCTACAAAATTCTATTGTAATTGAAATTGAAAATTAAGGTTTCTGGTATTTAGTTGTTTAGGTTTATAATTCTTCAAAATAATATCAGACGACAAAATTTTGTCTAAAAAATCAAATTTTTCTCAACTTAAGATCTAAAGCTCTAGAGCTCAACTCTGTAACTTTCTTTCTATAAGCTCTATTAAAAACGATTCTAAGCACCATTTTCATAGATAATTCAATTCTCTATAAAAACTTTAATTGCGAAATATTAAAAAAAATCCTGCAAAAAATTTTTTTGACATAGTTATCTCCAAAATAGAAAAAAAAATTTCTTTCAATGTATTTTAAATGGGAAAGGGGACCTCCCCCGTGCGCCAGCTCAATTTTTGAGATATAGAACTAAAATTTTAGGAGAATATTTTTTTTTTATTAAAGTAACTTTTGAAATGTATTTAGTTAATATAAAAAAAAAATTTTTTATTCTAACACAGTCTAGTGTTCTTGTGTGCCGTATAACATATATTCAATTTTACCTCAAGTGAAACAAAACTTTTTTTAATATAAGTAAAATTTACGTTAGTTTTATATTTAAAATGTTGTTCCCAATACATTTGTATAATATTTTTGTATTGATAATGATTTTATGATAAAATTAAAATATAAAGTAATGATAATGAATTTATAAAATTTATTTGATTAAATATATCATGTATTAAAACACCGAGAACATAAAAAATTTCATAAATTAATAAAACTTAAAAAAATAAATTATATAGAACACAAAAAAAAAATTAGAAATTTTTAAAAGCTTCCTCAACAAGTTATCTATTAGAAAATTTGTTTTTTGCTATCGGCGCCTATGGTAAACAAACCAAAAAAAGTAAAAACTCTGAGTCTGAGACCATAAACTATAAATTATAGCAATAATTTATAACAAAAAAAAAATTTTTTTTCTCAAATTCTATTCGGAAAGGATCCACTATACACCAAAAAAATCAGCGTAGCAGCAGAAATATTATTTATCAAGTTATAAACAATCAAAGTTGGTGTTTGAATTTATACTCCTCAAAAACCACGTTTTTCAACCTTTAATTGTTTATATCTCGGGTAAAAAATTTTTTAGGTTTATGAATTTTCGGATAGGAGTAGAAGAGACTTCAATCTATCGATCTAAATGTTTCACGTTCTGATGCGATTTTTTTAAATACAAGTTATTCATGTTTTAAATTTAGGGTCAATACTTTATGACCAGATAGTAGTAAGTTTAACTGAATATTAATTTTCCAGGTATTACCATTTTTTAATAATTTAAATAAACACTAAATATTTAAAGAATTGAACAGGCTGAACGCTAAAACTATTGACGAGTACAATCTACGAGTGGTGAAAAAATATGAATTAAAAAACAAATTCCAATAATAAAAATATAGATAATCAAATTCCAATCTAGTTTTTAAAAATAATTCAATGAATATTAAAATATTAAAAATTAATATTAAATATTAAATATTGAATATTAAAAAATTATGTGAAATGATTCAAAACGATTCGAAATGATTTAGAACAATTTGAATAGATTAATATATAAATATACACTTAGCACAAATTGAATCATTTTTCTTAATCAGGAAAATGCAAACAAAAAAAACTGGGCAACGGTTTGCCTCGCGGGCCAACCCCAAAACATCCCGCTATTTCAAAGCTTGATGAGCTCAAAAATACCTTTTTCCCTCGTTTTTATGAGCTTTTTATGCTCAAAATAGTTAAGTTTTACGATAAAATTTGAAATCTTAGAATCGAAAATAAAAATGAATAAGCGTTTTGTAAATATATACCCGAGTCGAAATTTAGAGCCTTTATAGGCCCCTCTAGCCCTAAATAGATCCGATTTAGAGCCCTGTAGTCCTGTAGCTCCGACTTTGAACCCGGAGGTTCCAAAATTCACTGAGAGGTCCGATTTTGAGCCTTTAAGTCCGAGAATAATAGTCCCGTAATAAATTTCGATTCATTATATGTATATATACTTTATATATTTTTTTTTTATGTTGTTGATTAACTTAAAAATTGATTTTTCATATAATTTTTTTATATTCTTGCAATTACATTTTTGATAGATTTAAAATATATGACTAATATATGTTTTTTTATATTACCATACTTATATTTTTTTTATATTTCTATACATGTATTTCTTATATATTCTAAGATATATTTTTAATATATATAAATTATATACGGAAATTGGCCAAAAGTAAGCTATTTAAAATATATTTTTCATGCGTATTTTACATATATTTATATATTTTTGATACATTTTTTTATATGAAAAATATATTTTTTTTATATTTTAACATATAACTAGTTTACGTCCGCGCGCAAGCGCGCGTGTCGTTTTTTATATATATTTATTTTGATGTATATTTTCATGTCATTTGCATATATTTTTGTGCTTTCGACCAATCACGTTACGAATAGCTTGGCTTCACATATTTTTCATGTCTATTATAATATAGGGATTTTTTTAGAAACTTTTTTCATGGGGGTAGAGACTATATACTTTTTAAACAATTTTATACATAACTATATAACCAAAATTACACATGTCACAACTACTGACATTCCGGATTCTATGGCACACGGAAAAAATTAAGAAATTTTTTTGTTATTACTAATAATAGATTTTCGATTATATTTTGCTGTTTTTGAATTGATGTATTCTTTCAATCTCATATAGCACAAGTAAACTTAATATTCGCTGTCGGTAGCGTAACCTAGTCGTTAATGCGTCGGTCTTTCGTTCGTTAGGTCCCGGGTTCGAATCCCACTAAGGCGAGCGCGGTTAGTTGATAATTATAGCGTTTTTTCGCGGAAAAAAAAAATTTCTACTAGATAAGAAATTGAATTAATCACTTATCTGATGATTCCCGCATAACAATGATTGACCAAAAAAAAAAAAAAAATCGAGTTAGCCTTTTAATTTTTTAATTTAGTTGAAATTTATATACATAGCTATGTATTTATTGGAAATTTTAATATATGGCCATATATAGATTATTATTAATTACAGTATTAATAGTGGTAATGATATTAATAATATGAGTATTATTATTATTATTATTATTATTATTATTATTATTATTATTATTATTATTATTATTATTATTATTATTATTATTATTATTATTATTATTATTATTATTATTATTATTATTATATATTGATTATTATTATTATTGTGGACATGAACACCTCGTGGCCGGTAAACTTGGTCTTTTTATTATTTATTAAATCGTTATATAATAAAAATATGTGTAAAAAGTGGTGAAACATCGTCAAATAATTAGTATAAATATTAAAAATAACAAAAAACAACAACAGCTAGTGATAAATACATTTAAATACTGTATACAAACTTTTAGGTTAGAAAACCGAGCACATATTTATATTATACTATTAGATAATTTGACATTCAGTATTTAAACTTATAAATAGAATAAAAGTAAATTAACAATAATTGCAAATATTTAAATTTAGTCAATATGGTTGATAATAAAAAATATTTATGTGCAAGATGCAATAGTGATATAAAGAATAGTGTGGAAAGATGTACAACATGCAATTTAGATTTTCACCCATATTGTGTTAAATTTCACAAAAGTACTGATGAAAATAGTAAAAAGATTAGGTGTAAGGGGCCATTTGAATTAATAAATTTACAGTTGGTTAGTAAAAATAAATTTAGCCCAACTTTACCTCCTAGAAGGTCTGTTGGTATAATGAATGATGATCAACACAAAATCACAAAAATTAAAATGGATGAAATTGTTGATAATTTAAGAAGTAAATACGAGGAGGACTTTTTGAACCTAAAACAGTTATTAGAAGAGCAAATCAAAAATGAATTTGTGGAACTGAAAAAATCAATACAAGACATCATCAAGGTGGAAATACATAAAAGTGTTAGTGAGGTTAGTGAAAATATTTTAAGTAACAAAATACAAGAAAACGCAAATAGGATGACATCTGAAATATTTAAAGCTGAGTTAAACTCCTTCAAACAGGAGATTTTATTACTATCAGATAGAAGCAAAGTTAATAACGAAATAAATAGTGTAAAAATTAATAAAACTAACATTGTTAATGCTTCATCATTCAAACACAAATTTCCATTGGATAAACATACCGAGAAAATAGTCATCAAGCCGAAAATAAAACAGCACAGTGAGGAAACTGTGCAACACATTAAAAATAATATCAACGTCGGAGATCTGGGTATTGGCATAAACAAAATTAGAAATGGTTCCAATGGTAAAATTATTGTTGAGGTGGAAAAAGCAACTGACAAGTCTATTCTGACTAATGAAATCACCGAGAAACTAGGAAACTCAGTAGAAGTCACAACAATTATTCAAAAAAGACCAAAACTAAAGGTGATTGGATTAAATCATGAAATAATAAAAATGGAGGAAAAAACAATTATTGGGAATATCATTAAACAAAACAAATTGTCAAACTTTGATGCTGAAAATGATTGTAAAATAACTAAAAGATATATGAAGAACCAAGACTGTGGATCAATGATACTAGAATGTCATCCCGAAATTCACGAAAGATTACTGGAAACTGGAAAAATAAAAATAGGCTGGATGAGTTATAAAATTTACAATTTCATCGATGTTAATCGCTGTTTCAATTGTTGGGGTTACAACCATAAAGCAGCAAAGTGTAAGAGGTCTATTGTTTGCAGAAAATGCGCTGATCAACATAAGGAGTCGGAATGCCAAAATAACTGGAAAAAATGTAACAACTGTATAAATTGGGTAAATAAATTTAATTTGACGGATTGGGATGTGAACCATGAAGCTACAGACATAAAATGTAAATTTTATATTAAGATGTTAAACAACGAGGCAAGTAGGACCATTCGTTCATCATATGATAATTAACAACTAAAAATAGTTTCGCTAAATATAAATGGACTGATGAGTAAAAAAGATATTTTAGTGAAATGGATTGAAAAAGTAAAACCAGACGTTATTTGCTTAAATGAAACGCATGTCAATAACGATGTGCAAGATCATGAAATAGATATTAATAATTATAATAGTATTCGAACAAATACGTGTAATAATAGCACTGGAGGCGTTATAACTTATGTAAAAAAAAGTATTCATTTTAATTTAATAGTTAATAATGAAAAAATTAGTGAAGGTACTTGGGTGAATGTTTGTCAGTTGAAATCCAAAGAAAAAATCTTAATATGTAATTTATATCGCTCTCCTAATAGTAATATTAGTAATTTTTGTGTAAATATTGGGGATTTTTTAATTAATAAAAACATTGTAGATACAAATAAGTTAATTATTGTAGGAGATTTCAATATTGATATTATGAAAGAAAATTATTATAGTAAAAAAATTGTAAACAACTTGGCATTGTTGGGTCTTAAGCAAAAAATTAAGTCACCAACAAGATCAACGTTGAATTCTGATACTCTAATAGATTTAGTATTTAGTAATTTTAAATGTGAGTCACAAGTCTTGAAAACACCTAAAATTTCTGACCATAACATCATTATTGTAAAAGTTAATTATAAAAATAATAATCGATTAAAACCACAGAAAATAATAAGTAGAGATTTTAAGAACTTTGATAGTAGCTTATTTCAAAATATTTTAATAGATAAAATCAATTTAATAAATAATGCAATTTTAATTGATGAAGTTAATTTTGATACATTTGTTAACAGTATAAATTTAGCAATTTATGAATCTATAGAGATAGCAGCACCTAAAATAGAAATAAAAATAAATCCTAATTGGAATAGCAAGCCATGGATAAACAATGATATTATAAATAAAATAAAAAGTAGAGATGCAGCGTTCTATAGAGCTAAATATACTAAATCTAGTCAGGACTTCATAAAGTATAAATTATTAAGGAATGAAGTGGTTAATGATATGAGATTAAGTAAAAAAAAATATTATGAAAATAAAATTGATAATAATAAACAAAATTCACGCTTAATGTGGTCAGAAATTAAAAAGATAATGGGTGACAAAAAGTCTGAGTCGAGTATAACTGATTACATTAAGATTAATGATATTATGATAGAAGATAAAAATGAAATTGTAAATGAATTTAATAAGTATTTTGTAAATAGTATAAATACTATTGTATGTGATATTAGCGAAACTATTGCAAATGAGCAAGGTTTGAATGAAAGTTTGACTGCTAATGGAAATATTATAAATAATAATAACATAAACGACGAAAATATAAGTGTAAATCTAAATGAGTTTGACTCTGTCTCCTATGCAGAAGTGAAATCAATAATTAGAAACCTAAATAACAATAAAGGATCTAAATTAGATATTAATGTTAAATTTGTTAAATTAATATGGGAATCTGATCCATATATGATCCTAGATATTGTGAATCAATCTTTAAGACTTGGTATTGTGCCTTATGTCTGGAAGCTGTCAACAATTACACCTTTACAAAAAATTAAAAATAGTAAAAATATTGAAGACTTCAGGCCTATCAATACACTGCCAATATTAGAACAAATATTGGAGCAAGTAGTAAAAAATAGGCTTGAAGAATATTTAGAATCAAATAATTTATTAGATGATGAACAATATGGCTTTAGAAAATATTTTTCTTGTGAAACAGCGATCCAGACCTCTCTTATAGATTGGCGTAAATATCTAGATAAAGGTATGTTTATTGGGACATTGTTTATTGATTTCGCTAGGGCATTCGAAACAATTAATAGAAATGTATTAATTGAGAAACTTAGGAAAGTAGGAATTGGAGGAGTGGTATTAAAATGGTTTGAATCGTACTTAAGTGATAGGAGACAGAGAGTCAAGTTAGCAAATATATTTTCTGACGAAATAAGAAATGAGAACGGTGTGCCCCAGGGTTCTAAACTTGGTCCACTGCTTTTTCTGATTTATGTAAATGATATGATTAGTTTAATACGAAATTTGGGGGTAACATGTAGACTTTTTGCGGATGATACTAAAATTTATTATGCGAGTGATGACCTGAAGGCTATTGAAAGTAAGTTGAATATGAGTCTATCAATATTATATAAATGGTTGTTAAAAAATCAAATGAAGATCAATATTAAAAAAACTGTTTTCATGATAATCCATGATCAAAAAAATAATTTTGTCAAAGATTGTTGTGATATTAGACTCAATGATTATAAGATAGCTGAAGTACAAAAAATTAAATATTTAGGTATCATAATTGATGAAAATCTGACTTTCAAGGACAATGCAAATGAAACTATAAATAAAATGGCAAAAAAACTAAATATTATGTATCGTCTGGGAAATTCAATTAGTAATTATTCGAAAAATTTAATTTATAAAACTATAATAGCTCCTTATATTGATTACTGTAGTAGTGTGATGATGAATTTTTCATTGGGTGATATGGGCAGACTTCAAAAAGTCCAAAATAGAGCGTTGAGACTCGTATTAGGAGTTAACAAATACACTCGCGTGATTGATATGCTTGAAACAGTAGGATTGATGAGTATAAGACAAAGAATTGTTTTTAACACATGTATTTTTATACACAAATTAGCGTTGTATAGGAAACCTAAAACTTTAGCGGAAAAAATTATAAGAATGGAAGATACTCATCATTATTATACTAGATCTAGCTCTAAAATATTGATAAAAAATACAAAGACTCACACTGCTGAAAAATGTCTAACATATAAAGGTTACAAATGGTATAACACCTTGCCAGATAATATAAGGAATGAAAATAGATTAAATTATTTTAGAAGAGAGTTGAAAGAATTTATAAAAAATAATTACTGACCCTTAAATTTGTAAAATTTACTTATCATTTGTGATTGTAAAATATCTGTGATAAATTTGTAAATGACTAATAATAGCCAAAGGCTAAATAAAGATTATTATTATTATTATTATTATTATTATTATTATTATTATTATTATTATTATTATTATTATTATTATTATTATTATTATTATTATTATTATTATTATTATTATTATTATTATTATTATTATTATTATTATTATTATTATTATTATTATTATTATTATTTCAATATACTAGGGCTTACAGGTCCTAAATCGGACCTAATTTTAATTTTCATCAGGTCCTAAATTGAGCCCTCAAGTGCTGAAAACGGAAATTCGTAGCACCTCAGGGACCAAAATCGGACCTAATTTAACATGGAAACAGGCTCTATTTAGAGCCTCCAAGTCCGAAATAGATCCGACTTTAGAAGGCTCTAAATGGGTTCTTAATTTCGACTCGGGTATTTATTTACAGTTATGTTAAATAACAAAAAAATGTTTCAATAATTATTTCGAATTTTATGTATTGAATCAATGATTTTATTTCAGTCCGTAGCACACGTGTATGTATTAGGATGCTTCATTTGAAACAAAAAAATTTTGTTTTTGAGCAGACACAAGAAAATTTTGTTATTCATGTTGAGAGAAAAATTTCCTGAAAATTTCAGCTCTTAATTTTAATTTTAAATACTTTCTATCGAGCATCGGAATTTTCCTATATTTAAAAAGCATGTAAATCGAATAACTTCTTTTAAATTACTATAACTTAACCCGGTTTTGAGCTATCGTTTTAAAACCAGTTTTTATTTGTAGAGTCATTGTTGCTTATTAAAAGTGTATAAAACGGTTTTGGTCTAACTTGATCCATGTCGATTGTATCAGCTCCGAAAGTCAATTTTTCACTTTTTTCATTTATTTTTGTTAATAGTGAAGAAACGGCTTATCTTACGAAAAATATGCATGGGACCAATTTTTTAGGAAATTTTGTTTTCTACAAAATTGCTCTTAACACTTATATTGCTCAAGTGCACTGTTCATGAGATACATACATTTTAACATTTCACAGTAAAAAAGATTAGTACTATACTAAGCTTATTATTTTTTTTTTTATGTAAAATATTAAAATGCATGTATCTCATGAACAGTGCACTTGAGCAATATATGTGTTATAAGCAATTTTGTAGAAAACAAAATTTCCTAAAAGATTGTTCCTATGCATATTTTTCGTAAGATGAGCCGTTTCTTCGCTATTAACAAAAATAAATGAAAAAAGTGAAAAATTGACTTTCGGAGCTGATACAATCGACATGGATCAAGTTAGACCAAAACCGTTTTATACACTTCTAAAAAGCAACAATTACTCTACAAATGAAAACTGGTTTTAAAACGATAGCTCAAAACCAGGCTTCAAATAGTGAACCTAGTGTGTATTAAGGTGTGTAAAAAAAAATGATTTTTTTTTTTTTAGGTCTCATAGTTTCAAAATTTTCTTTCGAACCTAAAAAAAAACCCTCTTAAAAAATCAGTTCGATATCTCGAAAATTGAGCTGACGGTTTACAAGTTCATTTTCCCATTTAAAATACATGTAAAAATTTTCTTTTTTAGTTTTTCGAGTAAAAATCGATGAAATAATTTTTTTTTTTCAATTTTGAATTTGATATTCTTATAGGAAATTAAATTCCCTACAAAAATGTGCTGAATAGTCATGCTCGTAACTACAATATAAAAAAAGTTACAAGCCCCCAAAGTTCGAAAAAAAAAAAATTTTTTTTTATGTATAATTATTGTTTTTACTATTTTGTTATTAATTAGTAGTATTTTTTCTTCTAATTGTATTTTTCAATCTTCTATATAACATCTTTTTTATGCAAGAAATTATTATTTTATGATTCTCATAAAGTTAAAGGAAAAAAAATGTTTCCTATAGCAATAATTTATTTTAGAAATTATAAATTATATTTATTATAAATAAATAAATAAACATTTCTTGCATAAAAATAGATTTTATATAGAAGATTGCAAATTAAAATTAGAAGAAAAAAATACCACCAATTATTGGGGTTACAAATAAGTTTCCGCCGTTTTTTAACACAAATTAAATATTTATTATAGAAGAACGGTAATATAAATTTATTTAAAATATTGCCCATCACTTGCAACCACTTTTTCCCATCTCTCAGGCAGCATTCGAATCCCACGTCTGAAGAACTCTTTGTCTTTTGAGGCTATCCACGAATCAACCCAATTTTTGGTATCCTCATAAGATGTGAACCGCTGCGCCGTCAGAGCATATGCCATGAACCGGAACAGGTGATAATCGGACGGTGCAATGTCAGGTGAATACGGCGGGTGGGGTAACACTTCCCAATCAAGTGTTTCCAAGTACTTTTTCACGGGAGCCGCAGCATGTGGACGAGCATTGTCATGCAGAAGAATAATTTTTTCGTGTCTAGAATAGTATTGAGGGCGTTTTTCCTTCAGAGCTCGGCTCAATCTCATCAATTGTGTTCGATAGAGGGCTCCAGTAATTGTTTTGCTCGGATTAAGCAACTCATAATACACTACACCTAGCTGATCCCACCAAATACACAGCATAAGTTTTTTTCCGTGAATATTCGGTTTTGCTGTTGATGTTGACGCGTGGCCAGGTAATCCCCATGATTTTCTTCTTTTTGGATTGTCATAATGTATCCACTTCTCATCACCAGTTATGATTCGATGTAAAAAACCCTTTTTTTTATGTCTAGCTAGCAGCATTTCACTTAAGCATAATCGGCGTTCAATATCTCTCGGCTTTAATTCGTACGGAACCCAATTTCCTTGTTTATGAATCATTCCTAATGATTTTAAACGATGTGAGACTGCTTGCTGAGTGACTTCTAATGTTAGAGCAAGTTCTTTTTGTGTTTGAGATAAATCTTCTTCCAATAATTCCTCCAATTTTGCATCCTCGTAAATTTTTGGCCTTCCACTGCGATCTTTGTCTTCTACGTCGAAATTACCGTTTTTAAACTTTTGAAACCACTCTCGACACGTTCTCTCACTCAAAGCACCCTCACCATATGCTTCTACGAGCAATTGATGCGTCTCAGCAGCAGATTTCTTTAAATTGAAGAAGTAAACTAATATTCCCCGCAAATGACGCTTACTTGGCTCAAATTTTGACATTTTCAACTTATGAAAATCATATTTTACCAATATAAAATCAATGATATTAATAGGTTATGTTGTTCTTGAATGTCCAAACTATTTTTTAAGCCGGTTATCATCTGCGAAAGCTAACCGAAACTCCGTGCCGCGCCATCTACAATAAAACGGCGGAAACTTATTTGTACTCCTAATAATAACAAAAAAATAAAAACAATAATTATACATAAAAAAAATTATTTTTTTTTCGAACTTTAAGGGGCTTGTAACTTTTTTTATTTTGTACTTACGAGCATGACTATTCAAAACATTTTTGTAGGAAATTTAATTTCCTATAAGGGTATGAGATTCAAAATTAGAAAAAAAATTTGTTTCTTTGATTTTTCCTCGAAAAACTAAAAAAAAAATTTTTCACTTGTATTTTAAATGAGAAAATGGACTTGTAAACCGCAAGCTCATTTTTCGAGATATCGAACTGATTTTTTAGGTGGACTTTTTTTAGGTCCAAAAGAAACTTTTGAGACTATGAGACTAAAAAAAAAAAAAACATTTTTTTTGACACACCCTAGTGTGTATACTAGATATAAAAATATCGACCGAAGGGAGAGTAAGTCGATACGGTGGGGATATAATTAAATATTTCCCTCCCGTCACGTGGTGCAATGAAATAATTTTTATTTTATTATTTAAAGTTAAAGATTATTATGCTTATGGTTATTGATGGAAGATATTATTTAATTTATTATTGTGATATGACTCAGGTCATCTAATAAGTTTAAATATTTTCTTTTGATCAATAATTTCGGGTTCGAGGTCATTAGAGGCGATAGCACCTGAGTGATACCCATCCCTCAGAAAATCGACGCGAAAAATAGTCAGAGAGGACCAGGCTATTGTAAAGGTAGGACGTGTTGTTCGTGGATTTTTTGGTAAGATTGTTCTGGCCTAGTTGCCGTAATAAAGTAATTATATAGTAGAGAAAGTCGATTTGGTAAGTTAATGTTTGCGTATGATTTATTATTGATAAGCTCCAGAAGTGTTATTGACAACGCCGGTAAGTCAATTGCACTTTCATTTGTTGCATCGGCTATCGCTGGACCCTCAGTAGAGATGATCGCGGTATTTGATTGATTAATAAATGAACCTGAGTTATTATTGTAACAATAAGTTGAATATATTCAGCGCACGTCCCAGGGTTAGGTGCATACGTGCGTAGACGTGTTAAACAAATTAGTGGATTAGACAAGAATAGTAAGTTCAGGCTCCTTGTGTTACAATAGTATCTAATATATTATTCATCTGGGTAAAATTCTTTTTTAATATGATGGTATGTTGCCGAATATTTATTGAGTAACCGTGCATTTCTCGCCCCAGAGTAATAGTCTGAGCCAGTGAACGGCTACCTGCATGTATTTGACCAAACCTGGGTTTGTACATTGATGCCCCTGTACCTACCGTACATAAGGTGGGAACTCACTAAGCCCAAAGTGGCGGACGCGACGGGCGCTCAGGTAAGACAGATATCGATTTTTGGCTGCAGTTTCGAAATTTCAAAATATATTATTATTATTAGCGGAAAATATTAATGGTAGACTATTATCGCGCGTTTAACATTGTGGCAGACAGTTTTGAAAATGCTAAAAAAAAATATTTTTGAAAGTAATTGACCAGATCTGCCATTAATTCATTTTATTTATTATAGTCTTATAAACTTATATTGATTACGGCAGACGTATTCATTGTGTACACACACCAGCAGATAACAAAATCTGAGATACGATCCGTAATCTAGTCAACAAATACCTTTTTGACGAAAACCTGTTCAAGACCACCGAAAATCATGATTAACGTCTCATTCGATTCGAAATGGCATTCATAAAAGATGTTAAAGTGGAAATTTGGGGTCGGAAAAAATTGTAAAAGTTATGAACCCTTTAGTAAAAAAAAAAAAGTGATTTGGTTTTTTGCAAATATTTCAAAAACTATTCAAGATGTCCAAAATCTGAAAAAAGATCTTCAAAAAGCAGGAAATTTCCTGAAAAAAAAGTTCTACCTCCCCAAACTATACCGACAATATTTATTATTTTAATTTAGCACCGAAAATGGGACTAAAAACGGGTAGTGGTGCATGCACGCGGGTCGATCGAATCAATAGCATGATCAAAAAAAAATTATTGAGATCGATTAAGTATGTAATTAAGAAATAAAAAAAAATTTGATACTTTCTCAATACATGAATTAACAATAATCCACTTAAAAAAAATTTTTACCCCAATTTTTAGTTAACTATGCTTTTGTAAATTAATCAATTTTTACCTTTTGAAAGTTTACATAAAAACCTTGATTATTTCTAAACTAAAAACTTAGAATTTTTTTCACTTCTGAGAACTATTCTCGAAAGGGTTTAAAAAAGATCGCCGTTGGAAAAATTAAAAAATTTTGATTTTTCACTTTTTTATTAACAATCTAAGATATTCAAAAATGAAAAACGTAAATAAAGCAATCAAGAAAATTTTTTTTTCAATTTCTTCGGTTAATTGGTTTTGTTATTGCTAGAAGCTACATAACGATAATTTGAAAAAAAATTTTTACTGGCATTGCTTAAACAATTGTTATAAACAAATTTATTGTTAATAAGATCTAACAAAATTTTTTTTTGTGTCTGATCCTTAATCGAAATAATGATTTTTAAGAAAAAAAATTTTTATTGCAGAGTAACGCATTTGCTAGTTAACAATTTTTTTTTGTTACTTAATATTAATATTAAGGAACCATTTTTCTTAAATCATATTTTTTCATGTTCTTATCTATCGTAAAAAAAATTTTTTTTAATAATTTTTTATTTAGTTATTAAACAAACAATTTGTTACAAACAAATGAATTTTTACGATATATTTTTTTTTAAATACTAAAAAAAATTCTTATATATTTAAATTACATTTATTCATAATTCATTAAAAAATTGTGTCAGAGATTCGGTCAAAAGTAAATTTGTTTTTTGATTAATGAAGAATAAAAATGACCTTAAGTGTTCTGATCGTATTTTCAATAGATAATAAGATGTTTGAACTGAAAAGTGCAAGAAAGATTTATTTCGAATGATTTATATAGATAAATAGTACAAAAATTGTTCATTGATTCAGGGAGTTAGAACTTTTTTTTTAGGAAATTTCCTACTTTTTGAGGATCTTTTTCAGATTTTGGATATCTTGAATAGTTTTTGAAATATTTGCAAAAAACTAAACCACTTTTTTTTTTATTTTACTAAAGTGTTCCCGAGTTGAATTCTGGCTAATGAAGATGAGTTTAGAGCCAGTGACTAGCTCAGCGTTACTAGCTAGCAGATTTAGCTAATAACGAGCTCACCGTTGGCTAATTTTTTTTTCAAGAATATTTTAAGCTCACCAATATCTCGTGAGTGAACAATATTTATTATTTACAGATGGCACTGTACAAGAATTAAATCTTGACTCGCCATTGCCTCACAGCTGGCTCAAAATAATTGGTTATAGATGGCGCTGTTTTCAAATAAAAAAATAGCTCACTATAAGCTAATAGCTGGGCATTATCTATTATTTACAGATGGCGCTGTACAAGAATTAAATTTTGACTCACCATTGCCTCACAGCTGGCTCAAAATAATTGGTTATAGATAGCGCTGTTTTCAAATAAAAAAATAGCTCACTATAAGCTAATAGCTAGCCATTATCTATTATTTACAGATGACGCTATACAAGAATAAAATCTTGACTCATTATTACATCATAGTTAACTTGGAATAAGTGTTTATAGATGGCGTTTTTTTCAAGTCAAAAGATGACTCACTACAAGCTGATAGCTGGCCATTATTTATTATTTACAGATCGCACTGTATTGAAATAAAACGCTGGCACATCATTACCTCACAGCTGGCTCAAAATAATTATTTATAGACAGTGCAGTTTTGAATTCAAAAAAGGACTCACTGTAAACTCATTGCTGGCCGCTATTTATTATTTACGAATAGTGCTATATAAAAAGAATTTACTCACTCGTTATCGATTATTAACCAGATAATATTTTTTGTTCAAAATAATTAATTTATAATAAGCTTAATAAGCATCAACTGTATGAAAACAATCCATCAACCTAACCTCAAATAAGTATAGACAGCGCAACATAAAAATATAATTGTAACTCATTAGTATCTCATGGTTGTTTAAAGAAAATTAGTTAGAGATAGAGCTGTACAAAACAAAAATTTTACCTAATCAGTATCTCATAGTTATCTCTTCGCTAATAGTTACGGATGGCGCTAGATAAAATTATAACTGTAACTTATCAGCATCTCATGGTTGTCCAGTTAACATTAGTTACAGATGGTGCCACATAAAAATATAAATGGAACTCACCAGTATCTAATAGATGTCCAGTAATTATCAGTCATAGATGGAGCTGCTTAAAAAATAAATTTCACCTCACCAATATCTTATAGTTGTCTAGTCACTATGAGTTACAAATAGCACGACATCAAACATATATGGATCATCGAATAGAAGTCGACTCCAACCAGATGTAGCAGCCCAGTGGATATCACGCGAGACTCGTCATCCCATGGATCCAGGTTCAACTCCGTCACCGCCTAACTGGACATCACGGTTAATTCGATAATAGGCTCACAAAAAAAAATCTAAATATGAATTGTTAACTGAAAAACGGACAAGTAAAGCCAGTGTAAAATAAAAAAAAAAAAATTTTTTTTTTTTTTTTTTTTTTTTTTTTTCAAAATTGACGTCATCATGAACTCATATTTTTTAGCTAACCACTGGCTACTTTTCATATTTTGTCATTAGCTTATATTTTTTAGCCAGCGATTATTTATTTATAGTTGCACACTCACTTTCAAAAATATTTTTTTTTAGCATTTTCAAAATTGTCTGCCACAATGTTAAACGCGCGATAATAGTCTGCCATTAATATTTTCCGCTAATAATAATAATATATTTTGAAATTTCAAAACGGCAGCCAAAAATCGATACCTGTCTTACCTGAGCGCCTGCCGCGTCCGCCACTTTGGGCTTAGTGAGTTCCCACCTTAAGTACGGTAGGTATAGGGGCCTCAATGTACAAAAACCCAGGTTTGGTCAAATACATACAGGTAGCCGTCCACTGGCTCTTAGACTATATATCTTTGACTGCGTACTTATACTTATTTACATACCTTTTCCACAAAGCAGTATCAAGAAAATATTTTCAATATTATACACTCATGCCAAAAATTAAAGGGAAAGAAAAGTTATATACATTTTTTAGTGATTTTTGCAAGGCTGTAACTTCGTGAAAAATAATCGTTTATCGAAATTTAAAAAAAAAAAACATTTTGTAGCTTGTCATCTCTAATTTCGACTATATTTTTTTTAGAGCTACGGCTATTGCGCAAACATGAGAAATACCACGAGACAAATTTTTTCTTTCTGTAGAAGGAGTCCACGGGCTGTGCAAAATTTTTTTCAGCTAAACCAATGCATAGGTCGGTCAGCAAATTTATTCAGCTTCAATTTGCGATTTTTTTTTTTTTTTGGAGATTCGTACAACAACTTATCACCTAGATATCAGCCTTCGAACGAAAAATGATCCTTTCAGTTTTGATAATCGATATTTAAAGTACACCGAAAGAAAATAATGGGAACAGTACCCATGATGGTATAGGAACTGTACCCATGCTATAATAGGGATGGTTCCCATAATATCCCGTATCAAAATAACATATGTGGTCAAAATATGTGTAAAAATATATGATAAATATCAGAAAATATATGTGGCGAATTTAACTATATTTTCTGATATATTTTTTTTTTATATTAAAAGATATAATACTCATCATATACGAGTCCGTATATGTTAAGTATGTATAAATTATGAATGTCAATCATATATAAAAAATATATTTTTATCATATATAAAAATATACATTTTTTTTACATACATAAAAATATATTCTGATCATATATAAAAACATATATTTATATTGTGTATGGAAAAAAAAAATTTCTTATTCGTATGACCAACTCCAATTAAAATAGATCTAAGTTTTAACATACTCTTTAAATTGCAGTTGAAATTTTCAAAATTAGTTAATTTGATACGAATATACACTCATGCCATAAATTAAAGGAACAGAAAAATTTTAGAAATTTTTTAGTGATTTTTGAAAGGCTGTAACTTTGTGAAAAATAATCGTATCGAAAAACAAAAAAAAGCATTTTGTAGCTTGAAATCTCTAGTTTCAACTCATTTTCATCAATTTTTTTTTAGAACCAGCCATTGCGCAAACATGAGAAATACCACGAGACAAAAATTTTCTAAATTTTTTTTTTTCTTTGAGAGTCCACGGGCTGCAAAAAAATTTTTTCAGCTAAACCAATGCATAGGTCGGATAGCAAATTTAATCAGCTTTAATTTAAATTTTTTTTTAGATTCGTACGATAACGTCGCTGAGATATCAGCCTTCAAACGGAAAATGATCCTTTTGGGTTTGATCGTCGATATTTCGGGTACTAATGAGCGCACAGTAAATTTGAGGGTGGCGTTGAAAACTTGAATAAATTTTCTACAAGACCCTTTCATCAATTTTTATGAAAAAAATTTTTTTTTATCCTTAACATCCCTATGAAGTGAGTACAAAAAAGTGACTTTTTTTTGGCTAAACAGTAAATCAACCGCTACTTTGTAAATATTGTTAAAAAAAATAATGTTGCCAGGGAATTTTTTAGCTTAATGTACCCTCAATAACTCTGTAAATTTTTAAATTGATCCATCGAGCCGTTTTTCGGGGTGGATTGATCAAAATTTTCCAAAACAATTAAAGGAACAAGTTTTGTTCCTTTAATATTGTTATGACTATCGAAATGAAAACAATTATTGTTTTTTCATTGTTTTTTTCAATTTGGTACTAATTAGCGGTTGAAATTAAGAAAAAAAAAAAAATTTTTTTTTTAATTTTTTTTTTTGAATTTTTTTTTTTGAATTTTTTTTTTTTTGAATTTTTTTTTTTTTGAATTTTTTTTTTTTGGACTTTTTTTTTTGAATTTTTTTTTTTGAAATTTTTTTTCTGAATTTTTTTCAAATTTTCTTAAAATTTTTTTTTGAATTTTTTTTTTTTTGTGTTTTGAAATGTTTAAAACATTTTAATGCTGTGAAATGCCCGTGTGTGTGTCTGTCCGTCTGTGTGTATTTGTGCGTGGGTGTGTCTATGTGTTCTAATATCGTGTGTTGCCTCCTCTACTTCTAATAACCGCACGCAACCGATTTCGCATACTACTGCAACGACGAATTGCCAATTGCGGAATCGTTTGCCAGATTCGCTGCAATGCACATTCTAATGCAGCTAAATTCGGCAAATTCGGATATTCCAGTGTATATATCCATATACATATACATTAGGGTGGCGCAAAAAACCCGACTATTTTTTTTTTTCGATCTCGCATGAAAATTTGTTGGCTTACGATGTTTTAAGAAGTCTCTCCAAAAATAAGCCCGATAGAAAATTTTCAAGAGGTCGCTCACGAATTTGAAAAATATCAAAAATGATTAACATACGGATTTGTTATTTCAAAATTTTTTCTTTCTCGTGTCAGCAATAGTTTATATTTGTGAAATCATGACTATGCTGAAAATTTCAGCCCAAAATTCAAATATTTAAACGGCGCTCAAGAATTTTGAATATTAACTGATAATATGTAACTAATAGTTTGAATTAGTTTTTGTATTTTTTTATAACTCAATTATTGTCATTTCAGTAAAATATAACTTTGGCGAACCAAAAATATACAGGACAGTCTTTAACAATAAAATTTGGTAAGTTCTGAATAAGCGAAAAAATCTACAAATTGAATTAAAAAATAAAAAAGTATGTAAAAAACTTATTATTTGTATTTCTTAGGTTATATTTTCATTCATTGCCATGCAAATTGATGGTGAAAAAATCAAGAAGCTTTATTATTAATATTCAAGGGTCGCTTGAAAACGTCCAAAAGACAGCACTCGGAAACATTCAAAATTCTTGAGCGAGGTTTAAATATTTGAATTTTGGGTTTTAATTTTCAGCGTAGTCATGATTTTACAAATATAAACTATTGCTTCCACGAAAAAAAAAAAATTTTGAAATCAAAAATCCGAATTTCAATCATTTTTTATATTTTCAAAATTCGTGAGCGATCTCTTAAAAATTTTTTATCGAGCTGATTTTTGGAGAGGCTTTTTAAAACATCGTAAACCAACAAACTTTCATGCGAGATCGAAAAAAAAAATATAGTCGGTTTTTTTGCGCCACCCTAATATACATACATCGAATAAAATATATGCATAAATATAACAAAGAAAATATATGTTGCCATATATAATATAAATTATATGCTACCATATATTTCATTTCATATAAAATTTTTATAGTTTTTAAATATAAAAGGCAATATATCAATACAATATATTATAAGGTAAATAAAAATGTATATATAGCTTAATATAAAAAACATATAAGTTACATATATGGAATACATATATTTACTACTGTATATAATTTTATATTAAATCGGCGAAAATCTCTGTATGACTTCTTATAATATACAATATAATATATCATATATTGCTTTGTTGCAAACATATATGATTTTATATATTTTATCCATATATTGTTTTTTCATACGGGATATGAGAATAGTTCTTATAATAGTGTGGGAATAGTTTCATACCAATATGGGAACCATGACCATAATTTTATGGGAACTATTCACATAATGTTATGGGAACCATTACTATAATATCATAAAAATTTTTCCTTGCAAAATAATACATAAATTTTTTCAAAATTTGAGATTTTATCGAAATTTAAATTTTTATTTCCAAAATTTGAATTTTCTTAAATGTTCTGTGCTGAAAAAAATTTTGGTCAAAAATTTTAATGTTTTTGCCAAATACGAATTTTTTAAAATGTTTGAATTTTTGTTTTTATATTTAATAATATTCTTGTGTATTGTAGAAGTGATATCCACACCTTTCTTTAAATTAATATTCTCACGATAGTATGGGAACCATTCCCATAATATTATCGGAATAGTTCCAATAATAGTATGAAAACTATTTCCATAATTTTAAGGAAATGATTTCCATAATGGTACAGTTACTGTTCGAATTGCATTACATGGATGATTTTTATAATATTATGAAAATAGTTCCCATACTACTATAGGAACCATTCCTATAATGTTATGGGGGTGGTTCCTATAATTGATGGGAATGATTCCTATAATATATAGGTTTTATTACTATATATTATGGGAATGATTCCCATAATATTATAGGAAGTAATCTTATAATTTATAGGAGCCATGCCTATAATTAGAGGAACCATTCCTATAGTGTTATGGGTATCCTTCCCATAATAATAGGAACTATTCCTATGACTATGGAAAACATTCCTCTAATTATAGGTACTGCTCCCATAAATTATGGTCGTAGTTTCTATGATGGTATAAGAAAAAATTTCACAGAATTATGGGAAACGTTTCCATAATTTTCATTCCGTGTACTATTAATCGCACAGTAAATTAAAGGGCGGCGTTAAAAACTCAAATGAATGTCTTACAAGCCGCTTTCATTATTTTTCGTAAAAAACATTTTTTTTTAACTTCCCGCTAAGAAAATTGCAAATTTTCAAAAATTCGGAAAGTTATTGGTTTCAGTCCGACTTTCAAAAGTCGAATTTCTAAGAGATATTGACGTTTTGAGGTTCTAGGAAGCTATTCTGACTAATTTCACGATGATGTCCGAGTGTATGTATGTGTGTACGTACGTACGTATGTATGTAAAAATTCGGCAACTTTTGAACGGATGACCCAATTTCGATCGTCAAGGTGGCATTCGACGCGTCTTGTCAATATCTAAAAGCTGTTAAGAATTGAGCTTGATCGGTAGGGCTCGTTCGGAGATATTCCAAAAATAAACTTTTTTCAAAAATGTTTTTTTCGGATAACTTTTTACGGGCTCGATGGATTGATTCCAAAATCAACTGGGCTCTGAAGCTTCATAAACCGTGTCGAATGCCACCTCAACCATCAAAATCGGTTAATTCTTTTAAGAGATACCGTTGTCGAAAGAATTAAAAAAAAAAATTTTTTTTAGTATTTTTGAAATTTCTTTTTATTGGAAATAAGTACAAAAAAATGCATTTTCTTGGTTTTTTAGTAAATCAACCGCTCTTCTGTAAATATCAATGAAAAGTCTAATGTTTCTTGATTTTTTTTTTTGCTTAATGTACCTCCAATAATACTGTGAAGTTTAAAATTGATCAATTGAGCTGTTTTCCTAGGGTAATCGATCAAAGTTTTGCAAAAGAATTAAAGGAAAAAGTTTTGTTTCTTTAATTGTGTAATCATCATCAAAATGAAAAAAAAAATTTTTTGTTGACTTGTTTCTATTTTTGCGTTAGTTACTTAGTAAGTGTGACGAAAAGAGAAAATAAAAAAGCATTTCCAAAAAAATTCTAAGAAAATAAAATTGAAACTTGGTTTTTGTGTTCTAAATTTTTTTTTATTTTCTCCTTAGCTCACACTTACTGAATAACCAACGGAAAACTGGAAGAAAAGCCAAAAAAAAAAATTATTTTTTCATTTTGATGATGATTACACAATTGAAGGAATAAAACTCGTTCCTTTAATTCTTTTGCAAACATTTGATTAAACACCCTGGAAAAACAGTTTGATTGATTAATTTTAAGATATACAGGGTTATTGGGGGTACATTAAGCTAAATAAACCTGAAAACATTAGTCTTTTCATTGATACTTACAAAGTAGCGGTTGATTTGCTGTAAAACCAAAACAGCCACTTTTTTGTACTTAAGGTGAAAGACCTAGAACCTGATCATTCCATGAATTTGTATATCTATATTTAGTCAAATTTAGCAAATATAAATATAAAAATACATGAGTGATCGGGTACTTGTTTCCTGATCGAGTACTGCGGGTCTCTTACCTTACTTCTCATGAATGTTAAAAATAAAAAAAAAATTTTTTTTTCCAAAAAATGATGAAAGGGTCTTCTAGGGAATTTATTTAAGTTTTTAACGTCGCCCTTTAATTTACTATGCGCTCAACAGTATCTGAAATATAGATTATCAAAACCAAAAGAATCGTTTTTGGTTTGAAGTTTGATATCTCAGCGACAAGTTGTCATACAAAAATACAAAACATTCACAGTAAAGCTGGTTAAATTTGCTAATTGACCTATACATTGGCTAAAGGAAGGGGGGGGGGGGGGTAAGGGCTAAAAATCAGATTTTTTGTTTTTTGATTTTCTTATAGCTACACATTTTAAGAATATAGTCTCAAAATTTGAAGTCGATCAGAGCAAAACTCTCTAAGTTATTATATAGTTGGTCTTCTTTAAAACTGTAGCTTCGATAGCTGCGTGCGGTCGGAAAGGGAGTGCAGGTATACAGTTTATTCACTTGGTGATCGTTCTAACTTATATTGTTCTGTTTTAAAAAATTTTTGTGTAAGTTGAAAAAAAACAATTTTTTTTTTCCATTATTAGCATTTAAAATTTTAAACGCATTTTCCTCAAAACTACTTTTTTAAAGTCTGTGAGCACTGCTTTTTAAAAACTACATTACCGATTTATTTCAAACTTGGTACACACTTTCTACGTATAAAATACCTCCCCCCAACATTGAGTTAGATTTTTTTTACATTAAAGAGGTTCCCCACCACCAAAATGGCGCAAAATTGCGTAAAAAAAAACAGTTTTTACTTTAAATGACTACAAAAAATTAAAAAATTAAAAAAAATTAATCAAAGAACGTTGGGGGGAGGATTTAATAATGCTTTGACTAAATTTCTGTGGTTTTTTATTTAAAATAATTTCCAGCTGAGATACAGCACTCACCGCAAATCGTCTATTTTAAAAGACGTTCTGGGAAAAGCGCCGTCACTGACTTGTTTGCGGATACTTTTGCATAAAAAAATTCCGTAATATTATTGAATCGATACTTAATAATATTCAAAAGATTGAAATAAATTAGCTCAATCTATAACAGGGCTATGTTGTTACTCTGGTCGTCCTTTTGTCAAGGGCGCCACTGGAAGTAATAACGGCATCCCAGAGCCGGATCTTAGATCATCAGGGTCGTTGTAATTTATTTAATTGTAAGAGAAGGATAAAGAAGGATAATTTATAAATAATTTAATTATTAATTTGACAATTTTAACTTTTATTTATTCAATAAACCTTTTTAACCTTATAAACTTATGACCTTTCATTTTATAAATCTTATAAACCTTTATTATACCTTTTAAACCTTTATTGACCTTATATGCCTTATATCTTATAAACCTAAACTAAGCCAAACTACCTTTGGCTATCTCACACACACACTCACCCTGAGTCCCCTGGACTATTTTACACACACACTTATTTTAACCTGGACTCCACGCGGTCAACGCGACCCTCTACGTGGCTAAAACTTCAATTTTAATACCCGCGCGGTCCCCAGGACCCTCTACGCGACTTTACAATTAACTCACGCGGTTCCCTGAACCCTCTACGTGATTTTAACACTACTCACTAATTTATGACAATTATTCACAACTTATTTAATTATCCACAATTTCCATAATTACGGTTTTCACTGACTCATACTTTTACCGATATAAAATTTCATTAACCTATTTTCTGTATTTAAAATTAATTTCCACTTAATTATTTACTAATTTAAAATCACTAATAAATTTTCCAATAACTAGTTTCTTATTAACGTTAAGCTTTCCTTATCAACGATTTTGTTAAGCCGGTTTTAGGATTTATTTTATATGACCGCTTAACAATTTATCACGACTTCGATATCCCAATACTCAAAACTCAACCATTTATTTTCCCGTTTCATTTCACGACACTTTTAACGTTTATAATTTTATTAAATGATTTTATTTGATTTATAAATGTAATTTACTTATAATTAATTTTATCTTAATATTAATGACTAGATAATTTGACTAGAACGCAATTGATTTTCCGGCAATGCTTTACACGACTTGCCTGGAAGATTCCAGAAGAATTTTCCGGCGAGTGACAAACAACCTGCCTGGAAATTTCAAAGCTATTTATTGTTGAGTCCGGCTTTCGATTATCATATTACATGTTAATAGACACGACAATACTTCGCGGACACGACGTTAAATTATGTATTTTACTTAACAAATATTCCGGCTCTCCGCCTGGAATACTCTACAGAATACCTATTACGATTTACGTTGATTCTTTTGCGTCGCTCGTTTTGTATTAGTTGTCCTTATCCGTGTCTTGTTCTCTCTAGTCCGTGTATTAGGTTCTCTCTTGTTCGTGTAGTTATTATGGACCGTGTGTGTCTGGGTAACCGGATCGTCTCGAATTTTCCTTATCCCGTGGACTCTCTCGGATCAAATTCTCGTCTTCGCCAAAATACTCGAACTCTCGTTCAACCTGCTATTCAGACGCAATCGGTTCTTAATAATAAAAGGTACCGGCTACCTGCCTGGTATCTTGTAACAATTTGATTTTTTCTTTATCGCTTGGTTCCACAATAATTCACCAAGTCACAATTAAATAAATTTACCTGATATAATTAACAGCGTCTGATAATGGCGTCTATGTTGTTGGCTTCTCACTTTAGGTCCGTCTGGTTCGGTCGTTCCGGTTTTAAGTCTTGTCTCGATGGCCGCCCAGTTCCATTGACTCTCCGTTGAACGTCTGTTCAGTCCTGTCGTTCCGGTCACCAATGTTGTTTTTCACTGCAGTCTTGCAGTTTTATTAATTTCACTCGATTATTTTCGGCAATGATCGGAAAACTCCTCCTCTAACTAATTATGATTGGGCCTCGCGTATTAGCATTTTCAATTAGCGCGCCCAGCGACAAGTCGAAAAACTTAATTGAATGCTCGTTTGGGGTTGCAGGTAGGGTAAATGACCAACCGTAAAAAAATCACGATTTTGGTTGATAATAAAACTTAATTCAGCCCGTTACAAATCCATACGCCTAAAAAAAATTCGTAAAAAAGTGTTTTTTTCACGATGTAGCCTTTACTCCCACCTCCTTAACTGAAAAAAATTTGTTTTTATTTTTTGTCTCACGATATTTCTCATCTTTACGCAATAGTCGTAGCTCTAAAAAATTTTCAATTACAATGGGCTGAAACCGTAAATTCCAAGCCATAAGATACTTTTTTTTAAATCTCAATACGATTATTTTTCACGAAGTTAGTTGTAAAGCCTTGCAAAAATCACTAAAAAATTTCTAAAAATTTTTTTGTCATTTAATTTTCAGCGTGAGTGTATTTTATGTGGATACAGTAAGAAAACCGAGAATATTTTTGAAGAGTTTTTGACTGTTCTTTCAGCTAACTGTTCAAATCGAGGACCTGAGATCTCAGGCAAAAATAATGAGACATAGGCGTCACCTCTCGAAAGTCGTGGCGAATTCGATCAAAAGACTACGATGTCACTCACAAACACGTCCCAAAATGAAAGTCATCACACGAGGAGCTAATGAAAAAAAAAAAAAATAAAAATAAAATTTACCACAACTTTAAAAAAAAAAAATAATTTACATAAAAAAGTATGAGAAATTTTTTTTGTACCTATAAATTGTAACACACACGTTCTATACGTACATTATAAGAAATATTACGTACATAATTGATTTTTGAAACATTTGCGGAATAGCTTTCATGCCTAAATGAAATAAAAAAAATTTTCGCTTATTATTATTTGTTGATTGACGTTAGAAAAAAAAAAAAAAAAAAAAACATATCAATGCAATTTTATTCTATTTGCAATACTCTTGAAGATAGTTGACATAATGTATCGATATTTTACCGCTTAAGGATATTGAATTCTTATGAGAATGTGCCACTAAAGTAGAAAAAAATATGTACATACAGCTGCACTGCTTGCACTTATTATACTTTTGACGTCACCAGAGCTACTTGTTTTACGAGTAAGAACCCATACCTAGAATTAGTAAGAATGAGACGATAGATAATTATTTTGTCTGGAAAATGAACAAAATGAACAAATCGACCACTTTGAAACCCGACCATTTTAGATTTGGCTGAAAATTTTTTCTCTTTTTCTACCCCATCAAAAACGTTTCTCATAATTTTTTTAAATTTTTTCACTCAACCAAAAAAAAAAGTTATGAATTTTTTAAAAAAATGGCTTTTTTTTCCAAAATTTTTGTTTTTAAATGTACTTTTCGAACAAAAAATCGAAAAAAAAATATTATTTCAAATAGCGTTACATTTAAGTCGGAATATATATATTATTTAAGTTAAGTTCAAAATATGTATATGTTTACTTGAGGAAAAAAAAGCTAGTATGGATAAAATTTTATGACCTTAGGTACTCGGGTTGACGAAAGAATGAGGCCCATGTTCCAAGTAAATGCAAGGCAATATGTTTTTCTTCATTTGCACTTATATATATATATATATATATATATATATATAAGTACAACGGCTAGTATAGGGTCGAGGGGGGCAAAAGGGGGTAGGGTAGGCAAAACGGGGTACCCCCAAAATTTGATGAGAAAAAAAATTTTTATTTTTTTCGTCTAATTACTGTATATCCGATGTATTTGCACATTTTAAGCCCTACGCATGACACCTGGGGCAAAATGGGCCAGCCGAAAAATCGAAAAAATGATTCTTTCAAATTTTTACCGTCAAATTAAAAAACATTTGATATATTTCCGCATTTTTAGCCCTACCCATAACACCTGGGGCAAAATGGACCAGCCCAAAGTTCTGAAAAATGATTCTTTCATACTTTTATCGTCAAATTAAAAAAAAATTAATATGTTAATTCATTTTTCGACTGATTTTTTATAGTTGGGGCAAGTTGGGCCACTAAAAATATTCGGAAATAATATTTTATTTTTTAATTGATAACAATTCAATTAAAAAAAAAAAAAAAAAAAATTATCATTTTTTGGAGGGGGGCCTCTCTGCCCCACAAAAAAATTTTTTTTTGCCTTCGTATTCACCAATGTTGTAAAATGTAATTTTTCTTTATGTATTTTACATAAAAAAAAATTTAATTTAATGAAATTTGATCAATTTTCAGAATTTTTTTTTTTCAACTTTTTTGAAGGGTACCCCATTTTGCCCGCCAAAAATAAAAATTTCATTTTATAACGGCAGCTAAAAATTTTGTCTATTTACCTTGAATGTCATTAAAAACAAAAAGATTCGGTGTATTTTAGTCATTGAAAACTTAGTATTTCTATAGGTACCCCCTTTTGCCCCCCCCTCCCCTATATATATATGTATATATGCCTAGGGACATTGTCGCCTCCGTATACACGCATGCAGTAGGCGTTGTCACCTCCGACTCCGGAGGTCACTACGTAAAACCGGAGGCAAGTAGGTACTCATGTGTATATGGTAACTAATCCATTAAAGAGTTATTAATTAAGCTATATTTGAATTTTGTGGAGGTCATTTTGGCTATTATACATCTATAGTTATACTGATTAGTTTACTGAATTGATACGCAATGGAGTATATATACTAATGGATGGAATATATTCGTCTAATATTCATATACGTCCTTAGATTCATTAAAGTAGTACTAGCATCCGTGTATCGAATACTAGCATGTGCCTCCGAGACTTGGCAACAGCGCATAGGCGTACATGCCTATGTTCATTGGAAAATCATGTTTGAGTCATTTCAGCAAAACTAAAGCTTGAATACGTTATTATGGCTATTTTGTTTAACAGAAAATACTCTACATTTTATCACGAAAAAAATCTTTTTTTAATACTTTTTACTTAAGAAATTTTTGCTAGATAACTCCATGTACACGGAGAAAACGAGACTCAAAAATATTATAATATTTAATATATTGCTTTGAAAAATACTAATGCAAATCGATAAATGCATTACTTTTATTAGAGATTACTAAATGTATAGTAAAAATCACAAAATGTTAATTATTACTTTACGTTTATCTAAACAATTGCTATATTATTACTCTTATTATTAATTCATTCGTATTCTTTATTAATAGATCCGCAATTTTTATAAATAGTATACTAAATTATTACTAAACGTTGAGTAATACATTTCATAATATGATTCAACAATTTTTATTCTTTAGGAATTTCAAAATTATGCGTTAAATACTTTAAAATATGCAAAAATTACTATCTGCTTAGTAATTTCTGTAACTAAACAGTTTTTTAAGCATATCGATCGAATTAACGATTGCTAGGAATAGCATATACGAATATGCATTACAGGTTCAAATACCTTCGTTCAGAAGATATTGGACCGAAAGACTAAGGATAGGATTCTCACGCAAGAGATCAAGGTTTGAATCACGTTCAAGTTAAGTGATTTTTAAGAATCAAAATTGGCACTTATACTAATACACATATCATGAATGATAATAATGATCATAATAATAAAAAGTCTCAAAAAGGTAGAAATTACACAATTTCAATAGCGTTTTAAGTTTAAGGTATCATAAATTTAGTAATTTCAAATCATGTTTTTAAGTAAAATTTCCTATATTTTTTTCTCCGTATGTTTTTATAGATTGATAATTGTACTTTTCTATTAGAAATAACGTGCAGTGATCAGGCATTGGATCTTTTACCTTACATGAAATATTTTTATTATAATGATACAAAAAATTAAAAAAGAAGCTGACCCTGCAGGAGAACCCTTAAATTATCCGTTGCTTCCAAGTTCGTTTGCAACTTGGTTTTTTGTGTTCGAAATTTTTTTTTTTTTTTCTATTTTTTTTGACATTTTTTGTAAATTTTTTTTTTTGGTTTTGTCATTTTCTTACATTTGATGAGTAACGAATGCAAAAATTTGAGCAAAGTCGAAAAAAAATATTTTTTCATTTTATGATTACACAATTCAAGGAACAAAACTTGTTCCTTTAATTGTTTTGCAAGACTTTTATCGATCCACCCCAAAAAACGGCTTGATCGATCAATTTAAAAATTTTCAGGGTTATTGGGGGTACATTAAGCTAAAAAAAAGTCCCTGGCAACATTATTTTTTTTATCAATATTTACAGAGTAGCGGTTGATTTACTAAAAAACCAAAAAAAGTCTTTTGTACTTACTTCTAATGGATGTTAAAAATAAAAACAAATGTTTTTTTAGAATGATGAAAGAGTTTTGTAGAGTATTTATTCAAGTTTTTAACGCCGCACTTCAATTTACTGTGCGCTCATTGGTACCTGAAATATCGATGATCAAACCCAAAAGGATCATTTTTCGTTTGAAGGCTGATATCTCAACGACAAGTTATCGTACGAATCTAAAAAAAAATTCAAATTAAAGCTGATTAAATTTGATAACCGACCTATGCATTAGTTTAGCTGAAAAAATTTTTTTGCAGCCCGTGGACTCTCAAAGAAAAAAAAAAATTTAGAAAATTTTTGTCTCGTGGTATTTCTCATGTTTGCGCAATGGCTGGTTCTAAAAAGAATTTGATGAAAATGTGTCAAAACTAGAGATTTCAAGCTACAAAATGCCTTTTCAGTAGATTTCATAGAAATCTAACTGTTGTATTTGTCCTCATGATGGAATTTTCAAAAAATTTTGCTACCTCTAAACTCAACTCGACGAGCTGAGTCAGAAAATACATGTGGTTCAAAAGTTTATGTATGTGTTTATATATATATATATATATATATATATATATAAATATATATATATATATAAATATATAAATATATATATATCCGATATAACGCGCCGTTCTCCAACGATAGCGTCCACAATTCTGCACTGATCTTAATGAAACTTTAGTATACTTATTATATGGACGATTACCTTGGATGAGTTTGAAGATGAGCCAATTCTGTAATAAGTTTAGAAGTTATGGTTAATTTAAAACTTGTAAAATTTTTGAAAAAATTTTTTTTTTCTGATTTAACTGTATGTAACTTTGAAACGGAAAGAGATAGCTAATTTTTGTTTGTTCTATCTGAAAGCTCGTTCGATTGCCTTCAATTTTCACTATGTAGCTCATTGATTTGACCACTTTCACTAATAGATAAATGGCTTTAAAAATTTACAAAATATTATAAAAACTAATTTTATGCAGGTTGTCACTTTGATTATCACCACAGTTTTAAGCCGATCGCTCTGAAACTCGGTATACGTATTCCGTGGGTGACTACCTTGATCAAGTCGAAAAATAGGCTCAATCGGTCGATTAGTTTGGAAGTTATAGCATTCCAAAATTTTCCAAATTTCAAAAATTCATATTTTTACTTAATCTTTCTTCGATATTTTTTGAATGTTATTACGTATCGACTTCCTATAAAATTCATTTGAAAGCTCACCACAAAAGCTTTAATTTTCATACCTATATATGTGTCTAGACCAATTAAATTTCTTATTTTACCGCTAATTAAATGAAATTTTGCTATTGCATTGGTTCTCTTACTTCTAATAGATTCTATAGAATCCTAACGACTGTATTTTTCAGTAAATTCATGAACGTGATTGAATACATATTATTGCTGTGTAACGCTCATAAAATCTAAATATTAAAATTCAAGTGTGTAAATTCAATTTTGTTTTATTGGCAGTGTTAATGACCGATTTCAAGTATGACACTTAGATTTATCATAATTGAAGTTCAATTTACCATTCCGATAATTTTTCTAATTTCAATTCTTAAATTGTTGCATTTAACTCAAAATTTTTTGATAATTTTTCTTTGTTCTAAAACCTTGAGAATTTCCACGAATGTCAAAAAGTAAAATTTATATTGTTATAAATGCTTATTTAAAAGGTTGAAAAAATAATCAAATAATGAGAAATCTACTACCATTTCGACCCACGAAAGGCCTTTTTTTTATTTTTCGATACGATTATTTTTCACGAAGTTACAGCCTTACAAAAATTACTAAAAAATTTCTAAAATTTTTCTGTTCCTTTAATTTATGGCATGAGTGTAGTTTCAACGTTAATAAAAAAAAAACATTATGGATCAAATTACTTAGTAAGTCCAAATCGAGTCAACGAAATAAGATAAGATAAGAAATAAACTTTGCCAAAATCAAATTAAAAAAAGGCCGTTCGGCAGCCGAAATGGAAGTAGATTTCTCATTATTTGATTATTTCAACCTCTCAAATAAACATTAAAAACAAAATAAATTTTTTTTTGACATTCTCAAAAATTCTCAAGGTTATGGAACAAAAAATAAATTCCCAAAAAATTCAAAGTTGAATGCAAAAAATTTAAGAATTGAGATCAGTAAATTAAAATAATTATCGTAATGGTAAGTTGAATAACGAAAATTGGAGTTGAAAAAAATCAAATTATCTACCAAAAAGAATTCTGTGTCTTTTACCATAGGATTGATAGTTATTACAAAATTAAATAAAATAATTTAAGTTGAAATTTAAATTATGATAGATCTAAAGTCATACTTGAAATCAGTCATTATTACTGTTAATAAAACAAAATTGAAATTACACACTTGAATTAAGATATTTAGATTTTATGAGTGTTAAACAGCAATAATATGAATTCAATTGGTTTCACAAATTTACCAATAAATACAATAGTTGGGATTCTATGGAATCTATTAAAAGTAGGAGGACCAATGCAATAGCAAAATTTCATTTAATGAGTGGTAAGATAAGAAATTTCATTGGTCTAGATACATATATAGACGTGAAAAGTAAAGCTTATTTGAAGAGCTTATATATCAATTTTATAGAAAGTTGATAAGTTATAACATTCAAAGAATATCAAAGGAAGAATAAGTAAAAATATGAATTTATGACATTTTTTAAATTTTGGAATGCTATAACTTCTAAACTAATGGAACGATTGAGCTCATTTTCTAACTTGATCAAGTTAGTCACCCACAGAATACGTATACCAATTTTCAAAGCGATCGATATGAAATTGTGGTGGTAATCAAAGTGACAACCGGCATAAAATTAGTTTTTATAATATTTTAGAAAATTTTAAAACCATTTATCTATTAGAAAAAGTGGCCGATCAATGAGCTGCATACTGATAATTAAAGGCAATCGAACGAGCTTTCAGATAGAACAAACGAAAATGAGCTATCTCTTTCCGTTCAAAAGTTACATCCAGTTAAAGCGGCAAATAATTTTTTTTTCGAAAATTTTCTAAAATTTCAATGAACCATAACTTCTAAACTTATTGGCCGAATTGGCTGATCTTTGAACTCATCCAAGGTAATCGTCCATAGAATAAGTATACTATGTTTCATTAAGAAGATGTTGGAGAGATTTTTGTTGGTAAGTGCATCCTTACCGACAGTTTCGAGCACTACCTAGCAGTAAAAAATTTAACGAGGAAATATTGACTACTCTATCGACTATTGTGAAAATATATGAAAGCGACATCTACACTTCCATGATTGTGTTAACTCTTTAATCAATAAATTAAATTATTGATTTCAAAGTAGAAACACGTAAAAGTGTATAATTTTTTTTTGCTAAAAAAGCAATAAAGAAGGATAGTCTATTAATATTTACGGAGTATAAGGACGAAAAAAATACTAAATAATTGATTTTTTCTATTTACTCCTTTCCGGAATTGATTAAACTTGGGGACTGACTTTCTTTTTTAGAAAATCAGAGAAAGAACCAAGAAATGATATCTGTAGAAGCCAAATTTTTTTTTTCGGATATCTATTGATCAAGATCTCATAATAAAAATAGATCATTAATTGATGACTACAAAACGGCGTTTATGACGAATCATTAAAATTCATATAGAAACGCACTCTTAGTATCCTAAAAGGTGTTCGTATAACAATTTAATTTATGTATACATATATATGTAAATAAATTTTTAAAAAATGAGCAAAATTTTACTACTTTCCAACAGACATGCATTACATCGATTAAACGGGACATTCTGCGATATTAAATGTTATATATTACATTATTCAGAGAAGCAGTCATAGCTTAACGGTACAATTAGTATCAGAACGCGATTTCAGCATTCGAAAAAAAATTATCACAGAAATAAAATAAATATAAATTTATAATAGTTCATTTTAATTTGATCTCAAAATACTATGAACTTCTGTAGTATATTATTAATTTGTAATAACGCCAGAGTGATCCAAATGTGATGGTGTCATTTTTAAAAAGAAAATTTTAGTCGTCAAGAAATTTTAAATATATCAAAAAAAATTTTGTTTTTTGTCAGAATACCCTTAACATCTGTATCCGACCATAAAATTTGATTTTCGCTGTTGCCCTCTCGACTCACACACAAAAATAATTATTTTATGAAAATCATAAATTCATCTATATCAATAAATGTTAAAAATCAACAAGTTCATTTTATGTCGACAAAAAGTGCTCTTAACTTCTGTCTTCAGCCGTAGAATTTAATTTTCATCGTTTTCTCATCGACTCACATGGACAGTTAATTATTTTTACAATAAGATAAAGACCAACCCTACAAAAATTGCATACATCAACGAGTTGATTTTTATTTGCACAATCGTCGTAATTGCTGCAACTAAACATAAAATTTAATTCTTGCTTCTTGCTGTTCAAGTCACACAAATAATTAATTATTTTTATCAACAACATAAATTTCCCACCCCAAGTTAATTTTTAAAGTCAGAAAATAATTTTCTTTTTTTTCTATGGTACCCTCAGCTTCAGTTCCCAGCCATAAAATTTGATTCTCGCCTCGTTCTTCTAGACTCACACACACGATCAATTATTTTCATCAACAACATAAATTTCCACTCCAAATTAATTTTAAAAATCAGTAAATTAATTTTCTTTTTTTCTTCCCAGTACTTTTAATTTCAGTTCTCCGCCATAAAATTCAATTCTCGCCTCGTCCTTCTAGACTCACGCATATAATTAATTATTTTTCGAAACAACATACATTTCCCACACAATGCAGGTACCCTGTATTCATTATCCGCGGAACAATAATTATTAATTATAATCAATAGTTTACCTGAATAAATCAACGAAATGTTCGAAATTTTCATTACATTTTTATTTATACACTCTATTCGCTGCCTGAACCGTAGAGTTCATACAAAGGCTTATGGTCTTTGCTCAGTCATTGAGCCTAACTTCAATGGAGTCTTATTCTAATGCTTAATAATCTAAACTACCAACACCATGTCGCGATTATTTTTTTTTTAACGCCCGGGGCCCGAAATATCAGTTTCGCCCCTGAAGATTTGAGTTTGGCTGCTCACGCGTGGCTGCTAGTTTCAGTTTCATACGATAACAGTAAATTTTATCAATTTCGAAACGATTAATCGTCCAAGATTTATAATAGCGTAATTAGCATGTCTTTTACTTCTATAATAAATCGTAAATTTCTAAAAATTTGATTAATGAAAGCTCAAAAAATGTGGTTTTTTGCAGAAGTACAAAAATAATTATCAACTTCAGATACATATAAAGCTATGCTAATGTGTTTTATTCTTACGCAAATTTTTTGAAAATAGTAATAATTTATGTAAGAAAATTTTTTTTTCCTTCATTTCGTTTGGAAAAGAATTCAGAGTAAGCATTTACATTTAATGATTATTTTTGTATTTTAAAAAACCAGGTTTTTGAACTCCCTACTATCAATAACTCAAGCAACAAATTTATAGATTTTATCAGTTTTGAATAGTTCTAGAAGAAAGTTTGTATTATCATACTGAAAAAAAAAATTTGTTATCTTAACAAAAGTCAAGATTACGCAGTTATTTGTTAAGATAACAAATCCATCTTGGTCAGCGCAACGAAGTAACATTTGTTATGGTAAGTAAAGTGAAGTTGCCGTTATAACAAAAGACATGCGTTCAGCAAAATATTAAATTAGGTTTTATAAAGATTTCTTGACTCGAGAAAATTTTATTTCACCTAAGATATTATCGCTTCCCGATATATTCTCTTGAGTCAAGAAAATCACTTCTTCAAAGCGCCCGCCTTTAACTATACTTAGACATATTGGTATACTTTTCAAAATAAATTGCATTTAATATTTTAGCCATAATTTACAAACACAATTTATGTCCAAAATCCAAAACTCGTGATAAATTCTTAATGATATTGTTTACTTAATTAAAGCACAAAATTCTATGCATATACTAAAAATTTTTCCTCAACACATATTATTTGTTACAACAGCAACTTCACTTTACTTACCACAATTAATTAATGTAACGGGACCTAAGTCCATCTCCGCCGACCGGAAGCCGTTTGCTCGCCCTTTCGGGCATACACGCGTTGCGAGCGGTCCCTATTATACTTCTACCATAATATTATAAAACCGAAATGTGAGCATAAGCACACATTAGCTTACCCATTAGGCATGCAGTGCATGTGGGTGCCTTACCATCAACCACCACGAGTCCAACCTCTTCTTGGGCCAAACACTGCTTCCATCTCAGGAAATAGAGAGACTCTGGTCACAGAGGGCTTGGAAAGTGGCCCCCCGTGGCACCAGACTTCGGCTCTGGTCAACCGGTTGCGTAGGATTAGTGGTGGGACGCAACTTCTCCCCATACCCATAAGGGTTACCTCCACTTGCACTTATACTCACTCGAATGTATGACAGCAGCTATAAAAGATTGCCCTCTGTTGTCCTCCGAGTGATTATCACTGTATGCTAGTGATAAGTATTGTTTACGGGCTATTATCTCTTTAGGCTTTTGACACCTGAAAAGGGGTTCACGCCCGCGCAGAGGTACCTATTGGCTTCCTGCAACCACGGAGTTGCCACTTGTTACAAGGTGCAAAACATGCGGGCACCTCTAACGGTTGGAGTACTGGTCCCAGAACCCACGAAGAGGGTGGTACGTACTTGGTCTGGCGCCCCCTAGAGGGCGCCAAACCCCCTTCTGGGACTTTACTTACCACAACAAATGTCCCTTCGTTGCGTTAACCAAGATAGTTTTGCTATCATAACAAATAGCATTGATAAAACGCGTCGATTGCCGCCTTAGCCATCGAAATCGCTTAGTTTGTTCGAGAGATATCGCAGGAGAAAGAAATGGTGAAAAACAGGTTTTCCCAAATATCTTTGAAACGGCTAAACCGATCGATTTAAAATTTTAATCAGCTGTAGAATTCAATGGAACGCGCTGAATCCCACCTCAAACGTCAAAATCGGTTTATTAGTTCATAAGATATCGGCGTTGAAAAATTAAAAAAATAACATTTTATATTATTTTTTCCGGATAAATTATAATATAATGTACTATAATGTGTCCGAAAACATACCAACTCTTCCTCTTTATGGTTTCTTTCGATCATCATATAATTTCATCTAACTGGTTTTTTAGTTTGAATCATATTATGAACAAAAAAAATTGAAAAAACGCAGTTTTAAATATTTTTCTCGGATATTTCATATTTGATTGTTTCTGACATGAGTCAATACTTACAGATGCGTTACAGATGCCATAAGGACGTATAAAAAATTATACGCCCTTATGGCACCTGGGAACCATAAGGGCGTATAAAAAAATTTATTTCGGAAACAGACGTAATTATGTTCTATAAGTATAATAGAGACAAAAAAAAAAATTTTCCAAAGATCAAATCTTTTTTATACGGGTATCAAAACCGGGAGCCATAAAGGCGTATAAATAAGTTTATTTTTCAGGAGTCGACATAATTATGTTCTAAAAATATAATACTAAAAAAAAATTTTTTTTCAAAATTTCATTCTTTTTTATACTTAGAAATTTTTTTTTTTTTTTTTTTTCAACAAATAAAAAAATTTTCCTTAAGTTCAAACGTTTTCATTATTTTTATACTTTAAGGTCACAATCACGTTGGTTCCGAAAACTAAATTTTTGTTATACGCCCTTATGGCTCCCGAGGTTGGTACCGGGAGCCATAAGGGCGTATAAAAAAAATTTGATTTTTGAGAAAAAATTTTTTCCGTCTCGATCATACTTATAGAACATAATTACGTCTGTTTCCGAAAAAAAACATTTTTATATGCCCTTATGGCTCCCGTTACCAGTCTCGGGAGCCATAAGGGCATATCAAAAAAATTAGATTTTTGAAAAAAAAATTTTTTCATCTTTATTATATTCACAGAACACAATTACGTCGATTTTCGAAAAAAAAAATTTTATACGCCCTTATGGCGTTTCAGCGGTATATTTTGCAGGTATACGCCCTTATGGCATCTGTAACGCGACTTATTTAAATCTTGATTTTGATCCCTGACATTGATTTCTGCCTCAATACACTTATTTTATTGAACATAATCGGGAATTAAATTTTAAAAACCACTTCATCATTAATGATTTTCGATTCTTCAATTTTCAAACTTCAGCATAAAACGTAACTTGTTAGAGCTTGAAAATATCATAAAGAAACAATTGTATATAATAGAATTTTGGGGCTCGAAGAGCTGGAAAACATATATCCACACTAATGTTTTCAAGCTCCTTGAGCTCGAAAACAGCGGGAAGTTTTGGGGCTGGCCCGCAGGGCCAACCGACTTCCAGATTTTTTTTTTTTAGTGCAACTACTATCATATTATAATGACATTTAAAAAAAAAATAAATCGTTCTAGTTTCGAAAAAAAGGAATTGTATTTTACAATTTGACAGTAGTAAAGTGTTTTTTGATCTTCTTTTTTTAAATCTTAATGTATATTAGACGACAAGGATACATTAAAGAAACGATGGGATGGCAGTGATAAAAGAATTCGGGTGACTAGCAATCCATATACTCCATCGACTGCTTCTTCAAAATTACCAGGCAATGTAACGGTTGGAGGAGTCAAAGAGGTACATTACATTATTTTTTAAACCATTTAGCTACGTTAACTAAATATTGTTTTTCATATTTTTATAATCAAAAAGATTTCAATTCAGTCTTCACACACTTTTATACAAAGTACTTGAACTGTAAGTATAAATTGACTTACACAGAGTCTTCAATAGAAAAAACTTTAGAGTGAATGGGTACAATTTCGAGCTTCTTGAGCCAAAAAATAGCAAAAAGTTTCAGGAATATGTAACAATGTAAAATGGATTCCCATGAAAGGAACATCTGTCCCTTTCCTTGGCTAGTTAATTAGTGGGCATGAGTTTTCCGGGGGTGAATCGAAGAGACCCGAATCGAAGAAGATATAAGTGAGTGCGGAACCAAAAATCAGAGAGTCAGTCGGACGACCAGAGGCGATGGACGCCTAAGAGAAAACCAGAGTTAGTGAACGACGAAAGTGTTCAGACGCACTTAACAACAAGATTTCAATAAATAATTTAATTGGAAGCGGAGTGTGCGAGAGAGAACGGGACCGGAATGATTGTTGCAAGTAAAAGAAATAACCGAACACCATCTTTTCGAAGACAACAGACTGCAGCCACGGAACAGCCCGTGTTGTGAAGTTGAATAAAGGTAAATTTATAATTAATGGAGGCCTCTAATTTAATTATAAGAGGGCCGAATCAATTATAATTATTTACTTAAAATCTTTCCGGTAGTCTCATAGTAACTGATTGAAAGCCCAGTTAATCGCGTCTCGCGTCTCTTGTGAATCGTTCGATAATTAAAATTAAATTTAAATTCAATATTTATTATAAAATTATCCCAGGCCTGTCGGCTGCTTTAGATAATTTGTCCGTGTCTTAAAATCGTAATTTCAGGCCTCGCGACGCCAAGCCACTGGCCGAATATTCTAGTCAATTTTCAACGTAATTCTAGTCGTAAATTTAGTCATAAAATAATATGAATTAATTTTAAAATATTAATAAAATATCTAAATGAATTAAATTGGAATTTGTAAAGACGCTAGAAATGATGATAATTAGTTGTAAATGGAAAAAACGGATTATTTTGTCAGGAATAAATCAAGTATAAAATATTATGGAAAAATGTTAGTGAAAATGGTCAGTAAAAATTGAGAAAAATCAGTGAATAAAATATTACGGAAAAAATGTTAGTGAAAATTGTCAGTAAAATTAATTAATTAATAATTCAATTAAAACTAAAAATTAATTAATTAATAAATATAATGAGTTAAAGATAAAGTGAATTAAAGAAATCAGTGGAAATTAATAAGAATTAAATAATTGGGAAAATTTATATTGGACATTTTATTAGTGAAATTTTATAGAGTTCTAATAATTACGTAAAGAAAGTGATGTCATGAAATAAAATAGAGTTCAAGGTCGAGTCAAGTAATGTTAAGTAAATGAAACTGTGTCTGTGATTTAGGTCCGGTGGACAAAAATTAAGTTAGGGTTAAGATTATGTCCAGGGGACACTAGGAATTAAGGAAATTGAGGGTTAACGTCCTGTGGACGGTTTTTTAAAATTAGAAATTAACATTCAAGGTTTAACGTCCGGTGGACGGTATTTTAACGTGTGTGTGTGTGGGTGTGTAAACGTTCAGGGAACGTATTTAGTTTGTCATAAGGAACCGTCCGGGAGACGAGATAGAAATTTAGTTTGCCATAAGGAACCGTCCTGGAGACGAGATAAAATTAGTTTGTCATAAGAATATTAGTTTGTCATAAGTATTAGTTTGTCATAAGAATAATTACTGTCATAAGGTTAAAATAAATAAAAGCAAGGTGCTTAATTTAAATAAAATTTTGATTAACATTATTTCAGCCTGTTATTACAATTCCTCACCTCTCTCACAAAATATTGCAAACGACTCTGAGAAATTAAATTAATTAATTTATTTAAAAATAAAATTCTACAACATCCGGTTCTGGAAGGCCGAGTCCATCTTCCAGTGGCGCCCTATTATTCGACTATAATACTAGGTGCGACCAGACTTGGCAAGATTAATCTCTCTGTCATAAATAGCCTGTAAAACTAATTATTCTTTTTTATTTTGGAAAATAATATAGTATATCTACACGGAAATAAATTTTTCTTTAAGAAAGACATTTAAATTCACTGTAACCGTGAGACATAAAGTGGCCTTTGATTCATAACTATTTTTTACGGAAAAATAACCGAAAAACAATCGGTCTGTCAGTTGACCCTGCGGGCCAGCCTCAAAACTTCCCGCCGTTTTCGAGCTCCTTCAGCTCGAAAACATTGTTGAGAATACATTTTCGAGCTCTTCGTGCTCGAAAACACTTTTGTATGCCTTTGTTTTCGAAAAATAACGTTTTTTACCATTTTTTCTCAAACGATATCTCTCGAATTAATAAAGCGATTGAGATGGTTAAGGTGGCAATCGACGCGTTTTATTGAGTTCTACAACTGATCAGACTTTGAAATTTATTTATCGAGTCGTTTTTGAGAAATTTCAAAAATACTAAAAAAACATTTTTTTTTTAATTCTTTCGACAACGGTATCTCTTGAAAGAATTAACCGATTTTGATGGTTGAGGTGGCATTCGACACGGTTTATGAAGCTTCAGAGCCCACTTGATTTTGGAATCAATCCATCGAGCCCGTAAAAAACATTTTTGAAAAAAGTTTATTTTTGGAATATCTCCGAACGAGCCCTACCGATCAAGCTCAATTTTCAGCTTCGAGATATTGACAAACCGCGTCGAATGACACCTTGACGATCAAAATCGGTTCATCCGTTCAAAAGTTATAGATATTTACGTACATACATACATACACTCGGACATCATCTTGAATTTAGTCAGAATAGCTTCCTAGAACCTCAAAACGTTGACATCTATTGGAATTTCGATTTTCACAAATCGGGGTGAAACCAATAACTTCCCGAATTTTTGAAAATTTGCAATTTTCTTAGCGGGAAGTTAAAAAATTTATTTATTGGTAGACTAAATAAAATTTGTTGTCAATTATAGTGAAATTTATGGAAAGCAACGTAAAATTTATCGAAGACTATGGTAAAATTTGTTGAAAGAAATATAAAAATGGTCTAAGTTACTGATAAATGTTCAGGATGTACCATAAGTTCAACGATTACTATGAATTTAATGGTAATTTTTAAAGAAAATTATTTTCTGTGTATTCATGCTAGGCTATAAGTAGTTAACGGCTTAGACATTTTCTTTTATTATTTACAGCCGGTCCCAAAAAAGAAAATACCCGAAAATCTAAATCGAAGCGCAGCAGAACATTTTCGAAGTCTATTGCTTAACGGCTTATCATCGACTAATTCAAGTGACGTAAGTTTTCAAATGTAACAAAAAATTTAAAGAAAACTGTTGATGTTGTAGTGACAAAATGTAACATAATTAATGTCATTGCCTTTAGTAGTATGTAACTGAAGTTGTGACCGGTCGATTGAACGCCAATAGATATACATAATATGGAAAATAGTAAAGATTGAATAAATAAATGTGAGTGATGTTTATCCCCATAAAAAACATAATAATAGTGAAGAGAAGCCCTTGGTTCTCGTATCCCATCAATTCCACAGCCTTCGAGTATCGGAACCACTGAAATTTCAAGCTGGAATAATTTGAAACCGCAAAATAAATTCTGAGTACACTTTACCCCGCTGAAAAAAATTCAAGCATGTCCGGAGGTCTACTCCAAGGTGGACCAAGCGGTGAAGATATAAAGCTCAAGTGATTCCAGACATGCTTGGATTTTTTTCAGCGGGGTAAAGTGTACTCAGATATTTTTTTGCCGTTTCAAAATTTTCCAGTTGGAAATTCCAGTGAGTCCGATACTCGAAGGCTGTGGAATTCGGTTACATATCAGTAGCTTAATGTATATAAGTAACGTTGGAGAAAGAAAGATCAAAATACTTTTTTCCTAGTTATTTGCTAGTTGTTATTATGACATGTTCTGAAGCTAAATTCGTAGATTTTTAAATGTTCATAATGTTATTTTTTGGTTGATACGATTATTATTAAAATGTAAAAAATAATTCTTGAAAAATATAATGAAAGCTGTCATGTTCCATAAAACTTAATGTTGAAAGCCAAAAAGTGTAATAATTGCACGACTCTTAATGCGAAGCATTAGAGTATGCTTTACGATCGAAAAATTCAGTTTGCCTCTTTTTCGCGACTATTTATCCTGTTTTACTCTTGCTAGTCCACGGAGCTTAACCAAGTTACACATCATCGGATAGAGAATTTAATAAGGATTAATTTTAGTACTTATAAAGACCAATTTGATGTATTAAATAACTAAAAAAACATCAAAATGTAAAATAAAATTTTCCCGTCAAGCAGTAGAAAATGTGTCCGTAACCCGTTAACACAAAAACTCGAGAAAAAAGCCATTATTTGGATAACTTTTTTTTTTGAAAAGATTATTTTAGGGCCGAAGAAGAAGTGTGTCATAAATGGCCATCAAATTCGGCCCCGTTTAATTATAGTTAATAAAAAAAACTTAACTAATTTTGTATATCTATACATATTTTTTACATATACTTTTGTCACGCCAGTCGCGCATGCGCGAAGAAATACAGCTGACTATTTTTCGGAGCGAAATTTGAATTTCTAGTGTAATAAAAAGGAAAAAAAAAAATTTAGCTTGAAACTTTTATCGTAGTTTTTTTTTTTTTTTTTTTTGCGTTATTATAATATGATTTCTAGGCTACGTCGAATGTAATAGAACCTCAGAAGACCAATGATAAAAGACAGCCATTAAAAGATATTAGTAATGGAAAAAAAGATAGCTATGAAAAAACTCCGCCTCGAGCACCTTCGACAGTAACTTCTATATCAAACTCAAATCCTGAAGAGACAGGCGAGCAATTGATCAATCGAGAAAGAATACGAAAAATGACAGGACTAGCTTGGAAAAGACGTATGAACGAAACACTTACTAATATTCAGGACGAACTGAAAGAATTAAAAAAAATGAAAATGAAAATAGTAATAATGAAGCTGCAGTAAACAACGTCGATTTAGGAGAAACTATCGAGATTGAAAATAGAGAACAGGTAAATCATTATCTTCACAGTGTACGTGTGTGAATTTGAGTGAGGATTTTCCCAACTTTAAGAATAATCAATTATAAGGTAACGGTGGGTAATAAAGCCGAGCTAAGGGAGATTTTGAATAGAATCGAAAATATTGCATTTAATTATTGAAATGTATCATTAATCTTTATTTCAATACATTAGCCATAAAATGTAATGAAGTAATGGTAATTTTTACCATAAACAAACAAAAAATTATACTTTTACAAAAACCATACGAATAGGCCTTATTTTACTGCGGTAGGGTACTCTCTAAACATGAATTAGTGAAAATTTCACTAATTACGTTAGTGAAGCAGTATTCACTTCATAATCAGTGAATTTCAACAACAAATTAGTGAATTTTCACTAATAAATTTAGATCTATAATTTTCACTAGCAAATTAATGATTTTCACTAATGATCTAGCGACATTTTCATAATTTCCACAAGTGAAGCTGTTATACACTTCGTAATTTGTGAATTTTACAATTTCACTAGTCACATTCCACTATTAATACTGATGTTACAATTTCCCCTAGTAAATTAATAATTTTCACTAATAAACAAGGAAATTGTCAAACATTAAATTAGTAAAACTTTTATGCACTATGTATTCAGTGAATTTTACAATTTCACTAGTCAAACTTCCCTTACTACTTAAGTGGCTCTGCTATCCACTATTTAATTAAATGTTTCAACAAATTACATTGTGATATTTCTACTTTTTGCTAAAGCGAAATTGTGAAGATTTTAAAATGAAAATTTTCAACTATTCATCAGCTTAATATAAAAATTTTGTGACAGTGGTATAATTTCCTGATTACTAAGTGATAGCATTGTGGTATAATTGTTTTTAATTCTTAATAACATTTATAATCTTTAAGTAAGCAGACAATTAACAATTTTCGAATTTTTTTTTCAACAAATTAATTACAACAAAAAAAAAATTAAAAAAAAAAAAATATGTACATGTAGAAAAATAAAAGAACTCTAGGTGCAATTTTTTTAAATACTTTTTTTCATAATTCATCGTTTTTAAATAAAATCCGAAAATTATTAGACGTCGGCTAACTTCAGTATTATTAAAATTTTTTAACTAAACACGATTTACAGGTAATTATGTTCTTTTCTTTTTACAAATTGTAAGAATTAATTTAACTTTTTAAGGAATTCAATGCATTCGTACTTACTTAAATAGCATAAATATTATTGTTATCAATATTTCGTATCACTGTATAATATACTGATTCAATAATTAATTGAATATACATTTACTATATAAATTAGTAAAACAAATAGAATAGATTCAGTAAATTTGGGTTAATAATTGCCAGAAATGAATATAATATTGGCCAACTTTACATTCTTGTAAAAAAGAAATCAATAAAAAAAAAAAAAAAAAAAAAAAGAAAAACAATTTTTAAAATTCAAATTAAACTGAAAAAAAAAATAAATAAATAAAAATGAATTTAGTAATTTAAAAGTCAAATAATAATTCATAATGTAATAAAATAATTAACCTAATAATATAATCACAGCAATAATAAAAAAAAGTGAAAAATATAAATAACAGCAACGGGATTGACAAAGTCTCGATACTATGTTTCTTTCACCAAGCTTGCATCGGACTTTACTATTTCGACGGTAATTAGCTCAGCAGTACAGATTACTCCAGCAATAAAAGTAATTGGTGAATTGTTTTTTAAATTATTAACTAATACAAGATACAATAATAATTAAACTTAATCAGTCGTGTTAGTTGTTTGGATTAAAAATAATTATAATATTATTCATTCTGACATCCATATTACATCCTGTAAGTATACATTTTAATTTGATAATTTTTTAAGGTTAAATCATAGTTAAAATTAAATTTAGTCTGGATAGTTGAGTCATGCTTCCAAATCCTATCTCAATATTTATAAAAATGCTTAATTTTACTCTATTAGTTGATAAAAAAAAGTCTAACGAATATTATTTTTATCATTCCAAGAAACTGAGAATTTCACTAATTCAATTAATAGTTCTTTGTTCATTCACTTTGGAATAAGTGAGAATATAAATAACAGCAGCGCCATCGATAAAGTCTCGATACTAATATATTTGCTGTTTGTTTATCTCAAGTAGCTCGTGAATTTTGCTTTAAAATATTATTAAGTAAAACAGTAGACAACAATAAAGAAATTTAATCAGTGGTGTTAATTTTTCGAATTAAAAACAATTATAATACTATCTAGCCTTGTATGCATATGACATCATTGTAAGTACATTTCAATTCGATCATTTTTTGAGGTTAAATTATATTGAAAATTAAATTTAGTCTTGACAGTTGAGTCATACTTCCAAAACCTATCTCAATATTTATAAAAATGTTTAATTTTACTTTACTAGTTGGTAAAAAAAAGTAATGAATATTATTTTTATCATTCCAAGAAACTGAGAATTTCACTAATTCAATTATTATTTCTATGCTCATATAAGACAAGTATAAGCAATAGCAACACCATTGATGAAGTTTCGAAACTACTGCTGTTTATTTTTTTGTCTTCAGATTTTTTTTTATTTTTGGCAAAATTATTCTGATTTTTATTGAAATTTTTGATCTCTTTTGGATAAAAATTAATTATAACTGTATATAATGGCCATAAATAAAGAGCTAAGTCTAACCAATAAAAATTTATTGTAGAAAATTTGAGGACTTTAATGATGTTGTGTACATTACTGCCAGTATCGAATTCAGTCATCACTAAAAAAGGGAAAGGAAAAAAAAGAGTATGTTTAGAATTTTTCGAAAATATATAATATATATAAAATATGTATGTAATTGCTCTAATTTATTTTATTTTAATCTAATAATTTATTTTTTATTTCATTTAGAAACACGACGAAAATAATGAGAATCCTGAGCCTATTAAAACTAATGCATTTCCTCACAAAGATTTGTTAAAAATAGTCGCTGTGAGTTGAGTTTTATAAACTATAACTATCATATTTTAATTGAGTCTAATTTTTATAAAATTAAATAATAAATATTAAAAATAATATCTGACAAAATTATTAACTTATATATCCATTTATCTGGTTCATAGGATGGAACAGACTTAACAAATAATGTCAAAGAACTAAGAAAACGCCAAGTTACCAACATCCAGCCGTATCTAATTTTAGTGGAGGGACAAGATTGTGAAACTTTTTTTGTTGAAGGCGACAATTGGTTTCTAAACGTTAACCAAAAGAGCACCCCAATTGCAGCTTTCAATTTACTATACAAACTCTTTTATGTCCTAAACCTTAAATACGCAGATAATTTGCAAAATTTTTATAACTTTATTGACTGTTATATTTTTGCAATGAAAAAAGTAAAACCAAGGTCCATCGTATCATCGTTACACGTCGTTTTTGACAACACTTCGTTAAATGATAATCCGTATGATTCATCTTCCGAATAGTCTGAAGAAAAATTGAAGGCACTGTCTCAACTACTTTGAAAAATGTTTTAGTGCATAATACTTTGTATTTATTTTAGGAATAATCATAAGTTAATTTGTAATCATTATGTTTCCATTATAATTTGCAATTATTATGTTCTGATTATAACATAATTATTATAACTATAAATAGTCTTGAAGATTTATCATCTGATAAGTCTTAAAAAGACGATTCAAGTCAATATCTTAAGTACTTTAAAAAATGTTTCAGTTAAGATATTATTTTATTTCTATCAAGTTCATACTCATAAACAAAATATGATTATCGTTTGTTTGTTACTAAATTAAAAAATTATTTATCAAGACTATTAAAATTTTTATTTTTATTTAATTTGACTAATACCTCATCAACTAGGTCGGAACTTAGTCTTTCAGTGAGTTATTTTAACTAATATCTCAAATGAGTATATATATTCGATGATAAAAAAAAAAAATTTGGAATACGGTTGACCCTACAGGCCATCCCTGGAACTTCCCGCTAAGTACGAACTCATAACGCGCAAGAAATTTTTGAAATTTTATCTACTAGTTTTTTCTTTTTTAATCTTTCGTTTTCGATATCTTACGAATGAATCAACCGATTTTGACCGATCCAACGGTGATTGACGTGGTTTTTCAAGGTTAAGAAGTTATTAGTTTTTGGAAGTGATTGGTGAAGCCGTTTAAGAGATTTTTTGAAAAAATATTTTTTTTCAAATTTTTCGTTTTCGATATCTTACGAACGAATCAACCGATTTTAATCGGTCCAACGGCAATCGACGTGGTTTTTCAAGATTAAGAGCTGATTAGTTTTTGGAAGTGATCGGTGAAGCCATTTAAGAGATTTTTTAAAAAAATATTTTTTTTGAAATTTTTCGTTTTCGATATCTCACGAACGAATCAACCGATTTTGATCGGTCCAACGGTGATCGATGTGGTTTTTCAAGGTTAAGAGCTGATTAGTTTTTGGAAGTGATTGGTGAAGCCATTTAAGAGATTTTTTGAAAAAATATTTTTTTTGAAATTTTTCGTTTTCGATATCTCACGAACGAATCAACCGATTTCGACCGGTCCAACGGTGATCGACGTGGTTTTTTAAGGTTAAGAGCTGATTAGTTTTTGGAATTGATCGGTAAAGCCGTTTAAAAGTTATTCCAAAAAAACGATTTTTCGAAAATTTTGTTTTTGAAATTTCTAAAAATCTAGCGAACCGAATCGATTCAAATTTTCACGAAATTTAATGGCTATGATACTCTTTGGATCGCCACCAATTTCGATCCGATCGGCCAAGCCGTTCAAAAGTTATGAGGTTTACATACATACACACACACACACACACACACACACAGACACACACACACACACACACACACACACACACACATACATACAGCCGCACGGAGATCATCGCGGGAATAGTCAGGGAAGCTTCCTAGGACCTCAAAACGTCGAGATCTGATGAAAACTCGATTTTCGAAAAACGGGGTGAAAACAATAACTTCCCGATTTTTGAAAATCTGAGATTTTTAGCGGGAAGTTAAAAATATTTTTTCTTGATTCCATCCATTCCAATTAAATTTAATATCACTGATTTTCTTTTTTTTTTTTTGCAATTTTCACTGATTTATCTCATGAAATGATTTCTTTAACTTGTGACGTAAATCTAACTTATTCAATTGTTCAAAACTAATTATACTTTCATGAAAATACACTAATTTATTTTGTTAATTTTTAACTAATTGAAATCATATCAATGTCACCAATCTAATAAGTGATTTTTACTTATTCATCCATTCAAATTCACTAATACTTTAATGCCATTGTACTAATTTAATTAGTTAATGTTTCACTAATCCGAATAGTACTTTACACTAATTAAATCAGTGCAATAGTCTTACTTTATGTTCAGTGGATTTAACTCACTGAATTAGTGGTTTGATTTCACTACTTTGAGAATTGACATTCACTTACCAAATCAGTGAATTCTCATATTCACTTATCAATTCAGTGGATTCTCATATTCACTTATCGAATCAGTGAATTCAAATATTTACTAATCAAATTAGTGAATTCCTATATTCACTTATCAATTCAGTGGATTCTCGTATTCACTTATCGAATCAGTGAATTCAAATATTCACGTATCAAATCAGTGAACTCAAATATTCACTAATCAAATCAGTGAATTCTTATATTCACATATTTATTTAGTGAATAGTCACTAATTCTGCGTGGTACGATTGCCACATTGACAAAAAGTGAATATTCACTTAAAATTAGTGAAAAATCACTAATTCATGTTTAGAGAGTAATAAGGCCTGTGGGTTAAACAAACTGGAATAATTTAACTATACTTAATGAAATTGGTATTCGAGATGAATCATCACTTAAATTTAGCAACAATACTTTTTAAGAATCAGATGACTAGATTGTTTTTTATAATTTCTTCTGCACTACGACAGCATATGATGGATGATGAAATATAGAAGACAGGAAACGTGGTATCGGGACTCTATAACTTTGTCGTAGCATCTCTATGTAATACCCTTCTTCTAGAGTAGCCTTTAGCGGAGGCGGTTATTTTAAATATCATTTCTATCATTTAGGCCTTATTAACCGACGGGCTTTATTACCCACGGGTACCTTATTTGAGAATAATTTATGCTTGATCCCGTTGATACATAATCGATCATAATACATAAAATATAAGTAGTTATCAAATCAATAATATAAAAAAAACTTATTTATTTTTTTATTACTGTAGATAACGACGATTGATGGTGTAACATTTACAAGTACACAATTTGTAAACGTTGTCAAACAGAAGACAATGAAAAAACGTCTTTGTTGCTTGGTGTCGGTGGTTTGGAGTCCAGAAATATTAAAAAAAAAATATCTGGATCCGCCTAAGAATATGGACAATCATCTTCTCATAAATGATCGGGACAAACTTAAATTTGAACGTAAGTATTCTTTGGAATTTACGTCTTTACGATAATCACCACTTTCAAGTAATGTTACTTAAAAAACTGAAAGAATTTATTCTGACCCGTATCTCTTCCAAAGTAATTTTTAATTACCTTTTGAAACACTTAAAAATATTCAGAAATAAAGGAAGTTATTATTTTCATCAGATCTCGATTTTTCAAGAGCCCAAAATATCTTTATTGTTTTGACGATTATGGCCGTAGCTCTATGTGAAAGTATTTCCGCTCGCGTATGTACCCGAGTCAAAAAACAAATTCGGATTTAAGTTTCAAAGTTCTCAATGAGGTTTTTGAGGAACAATTTAGAATTTGAAGATTGACAACAGTATAGAAAGTTATTCTAGTTTAGTCCTCAAAGTAGTAGATACGACCTATTTTACCACTTTGAGAACTAAACTAGAATAACATCTGGATTAGAGCCTCAAAATACTCAAAACATAGAGGAATAATTTTATCCGCATTTGAACTTCAAAAGTTTTATTCGAGGTATTCTCACCCCATTATTTTTCTATCTACAATTTTTCAAAATCCGAAGCATAACTTTTCATTCGTTGAGGATTTTGAGGCCTTAGTTATAATTTAAAATCGATAAATTATTTGCATTTAGACCTTATAGTTGTCATCGAGGATTTTGAGCACTACAATAGAGTAACTTCCTGGGTGGCAAATGAAACATCAAAGGAGTTGAAGCTTTAGAGGACTAAACTAGAATTTGTTTTTTGACTTGGGTATGCGCTTGTTAATTTTGAAAAATTTTTGAACGGCTCAACTGTTAAAAATGCGTTATAAACTTCTGAACGTAGTCCTATATCTTTGATTTTCATGTGAAAATGAATTCATTGAATTTTGTCTACTTTGAAAATTCTGAAATTTTTACAAAATTGTATTTGAAAAATAATATGAAGACTTTCGTACCGATTAATTTCAAAAAATACTTAGTTATTCTACTCAATCAACAAAGTCGACGACCGCTAAAGAAATCAAAATTAGTTGATGTAGAAATATCGTAAACAAAAAATGTTGGAACAAGTTTTTTCAACTTCCCGCTAAGAAAATTGAAAATTTTCAAAAAAAGGGGTTATTGATTTCGGTCCGATTTTCTGAATTCGAATTACTAACAGATCTTGACGTTTGTATGTATTAGGGTGATTGGTTTTGAACGACTATTTTTTTTTTTTACTCCCACTTGAAAATATTGTTATATACATTGAGAAAAAAATTCCCTGCAAGTTTCAGCCCTCAATTTTAATTTTAAGTACTTTATATTTGATTTTGAAGTTTTCCCGTTTAAAATACATAGGAAAGTTGGGATTTTTATTTTAATCCTCTATAACTCAGCCGCATTTCAAGTTTTCGAATCGCCGTTTGCGGCATTTTGTAGGTAATTTAATTCTTTTTAAAAGCCTCCTCAATAATATTACTCAGACTCTAATTGTTTTTTCTGTATTGGTTCTGAAAATCAATTTTTTAATAATAATTTGGGTTTTAAGTTGATATTAACTAAATAACAAAATTCACAGAAAAGTGCAGATAACGACTTTTAAGGAAATTTTATTCGCTACAAAAAAGGTCCTTTTCGTTAAGTGGCTCAAGTTCTTCGTTCACATAATATAGAGATTTTAGCAATTTTGTAAATAAAATATTTGTCAAAAAATTCCACCAAATGCTGTTTAATTTCGATTTTAAATCAGTAAATAATTTTCCTTTCATTAATTTAATCCGCAGCAGGCCAAGTTTCGTTGCCTAAGTAGACGGAGGGATCCGAGAATTACAGCCTTTTGCATCCTCGATGCCAAAAACTCAACTTGCGATGAGCAAGTTGGGATTTTAGCCAATGCAGATACAAAATTCTGTTTCATCCCTCCTAGGACGCCAACAATGAGTACGACAAGCTTGACACGGTAGCCTGGGTAAAGTTTGCCAATTTCAAACAGGAGATCCTGATATATTTCGTGTTTGTGCTCTTCTTTAACCGTGATGTTATATTCAGCTGAAGCTGAAAACTCAATAACATAAATGTTACGAGCGGTTTTATCGAAGAGCACAATATCAGGTTTATTGTGATCTATTTTCCGCGTTGTTGCGAATGGCACGTTCCAATAAATACGGCAACGGTCATT
>OZ024712.1:14246215-14280878 GCA_964016945.1 Microplitis deprimator
AGCATGCATCCTAGCCATGTAGCCTCTCCGCTCGGTTCACTGTTATTGTAGCACATCAGGAGATCGGCTCGTAATTCCTCCGTCCACCTAAATGTAGTCCGTTGTTCGCCAAGGTCGTCATCGTTCGGGATCTCGGTGCTCCGCCCAGCTAGTGGGTAGCCCTCATCCGAGAAGGGCCGGTTGTGGGGAGCACTTCTGTGTTCAGGATTATCTTGAACTCAGTATACTTTACATTGGGGAGTTAGCCCAATGCAAAGGTTGTTGTGCGATTAGTAGGCCAGCAGGTGGGAGGCCAGCCTACATTGCCCACGATGCGCCACGGGGTAAATGAAACCCCCGCCGGCCGCACAACATGCACCGTGGGCATTATTATTATTATTATTATTATTATTATATTATTATTATTATTATTATTATTATTATTATTATTATTATTATTATTATTATTATTATTATTATTATTATTATTATTATTATTATTATTATTATTATTATTATTATTATTATTATTATTATTATTATTATTATTATTATTATTATTATTATTATTATTATTATTATTATTATTATTATTATTATTATTATTATTATTATTATTATTATTATTATTATTATTATTATTATTATTATTATTATTATTATTATTATTATTATTATTATTATTATTATTATTATTATTATTATTATTATTATTATTATTATTATTATTATTATTGTTATTATTATTATTATTATTATTATTATTATTATTATTATTATTATTATTATTATTATTATTATTGTTATTATTATTATTATTATTATTATTATTATTATTATTATTATTATTATTATTATTATTATTATTATTATTATTATTATTATTATTATTATTATTATTATTATTTATATTGTTACCAGAATAAAGAAAAATTTGTTCCCACCAAATCAATATAATAGAATTAGTTAAATTATTAGTATAATTAGATACATCTTGACTTGAATTTGGGCCTTTTCATAGTCTAAACTCTTTTTAATTGTAAAGTATTGAGATAAATAGATTTATTTATATCATTAGAATCACATTTGAATTACGCGAGAAGAAAGACGATCGTATTTATTTTCTTTGAATAAATTCATACTTTAATTATTCTGTCACTAAACATGACTGAATGCCACTGAATATATAGCTATATTATTAATATCGCGTTACTTATTCTAAAATGACAGATTTTTATACTCCCTTTTGGTTTTAGGAAGCTTTTCAAAGCCAAAAAGGTGTACACAGAACAAAAAAAAGATTCATTGACACAAAAATTCTTTTCTCGTCCCAAGACAATTTTTGTAATTAGTTGATTAAAGTTTTTTGCGGCAAAAAATCCTTTTTCCTGCTTATTTTAAAAATTTAGTAGTCATATTTGGGCAGTCACGTAGTGACTGCAGGTGGCTCGTTATTAATATTATTATTATTGTTCTTATTTTTATTCTTATTTTTATCAATATTTTCAGTTTTAAAATTTACGAATAAAATAGTCAAAAATTCACAGGAAATCCACTGGAAATTCACTGTGAATTCACTGTATTTTCACTGTAAATTTACTGTATATTCACTATGAATTTACTGTAAGTTTACTGGAAATTCACTGTGGATTCACTGTGAATTGGCTGTGGTACCACAATAAAATCACTGCAATACCACTGTGAGGTAACTATGAATCGACTGTAATAACTTAATAAGATCACTGTGAAACCACTATCGAATCACTGTGAGATAACCATAAAACTACAGTGACCGAATGGCACAAAATCATGGTGATTTCACTGTAATTTCATCATGGTCTCACAATGTTTTTACTATAATCTCACTGTGATTTCACTGTGATTTTACAGTGATTCCAGGTCCGCAAGGGTGACTAATCCCGAGTCGAAAAATAATTCCGGTTTTAGACCTCAAATGAAAGATTTTGAGGTTTGCCTCAATTTGTCCTCACCATTTAAAATTCATATATATCTGAGATGAGGTTAGTCTCATTTTGTGCGACTTTTGCAACTTTTAGGCGTACATGAGGTTAACCTCATTTATATATTTCTCATCGATGAGACCAATATGAGGTTTATCTCAAGTATAGTTCTTGGGGATGAGACCTAGATGAGGTTAACCTCACGTATATATTTCTGAAGGGTGAGACCAAGATGAGGTTAACCTTAGGTATAATTTTATGGATGAGACCAATATGAGGTTTATCTCACGTATAGTTATTGTGGATGAGACCAAGATGAGGTTAACCTCACGTCTCGATACTTTTAGGATGAGGCCAAAATAAGGAATGTCTCGAGTGTATTTTTTTCTTCAAATTTAAATAAACAAATTCATTTTTAAATTACTAACGATTTATTTAAACTGAAGTATATGTACATTGTAAACTTTAACACATATTTTAACCATAAATTATTATTATATTTGTTAAAAGATATACTTTACTAAATTATAATCGTTTTATTTATTCTTCGTCGAAAATAAGTGAATATTAGCTCTATCAAAAATAATAAACCAATCTTTTTGATATTTTTCATTTTGTGGTTTAAATTGTTGTTTTCGATGCTGGCTTTATTGTTGCTGGTTTTTTCCGGGTTCTACTGTAAAGTAGATTGAAACTCAGATTATTTATTAAAATAAAGAAAAATAAAAATGTCAATAAATAACTGAAGTATTTCTCTTAAATAATTAACAACGTTTTAACTAGAAAAAATTAAAAATATACATAAATAAATAACAGATGTACTTACCGTTTATTTTAACAACTTTAGTATCCAAGTAATCATTTTGTTTCATTTTTGGAACTTTTCATTTTAGTTTCACTGTCACATGATGATAACGAGAACGTTTTGAAATTTGAACTATTGATATTATTTGTAACTGCTTTGTTTAAAGCCCAAAAATTAAAGCATATTCTTTGGATATTTTTTAATTAAAAATTCATAATAACAATAATTAAATCATTTATTCCAGTTATTGAATGTATAGACATAGAAATATACGATGTGAACGTCCTGAGAGTTCAGAGACGACTCATGTTCTATTATATTTATACCAAGGAATGTACTTCCAGAATTTTCTTTAAGATTTAATAATTTTATGTCTAAAACTCTATTTAAAAAAAAAATATATAAATATCATGTTCTTGCACATGTGGCCAACCTTTTCGGAGAATAACAAAAGTTTACTAAGTTGAAATTCTAACAGTTTATTCTCATCTAAAAATGAAACATAATTTTTTCTAAGTCCCATTTCAAACTCATTTTGCCTTCAATAATAAATGAAGCTAAAATTATTTCTAAGTCCCCATTTTGAACGGACTTTGTCCTCATGTAATGATATTCACGTTGAGGGCAAAATGAGACTTAATCAATTAGCTAAGCTGTTGAGGCTAAGTTGAGACTTATCCAACAAAAACTGCCGAATGAGACCTAAATGAGTCCAAAATCCACTGTTGAGGCCAAAATCCGGAATTATTTTTCGACTCGGGATAACCTTTAATTTATGACCTCAAACTTAATATTTTGACCATTTCTTCCAATAATTTCATAGCCTTGAAAATTTTAATGGAATCAAAAAATGTTGAAAATATGGTTTTCATTCCACATAACTTATACATTTCCCATTATAATCCAATTTTGTCAGTTGTATTTTATTGTGCAAAAATTAAGCTGTAAATTTCACTGCTATTTTATATTTTAGAAGTATTTCTTTTATTACTTATAATGTATCAAATGTACCTCTACTCCCAATGATTATCACATGTCTTGTCATTACGATAGCACCCACAGTTCTTATCGGATCTTAATGAAATTTTCTACACTTATTCTAGAGGCGATTATCTTGATCAAGTTTAAAGATAGGCTGAATCGTTCTTATAGTTTCGAAATTATGGCTGTTTGAAATTTTCATGATTTTTGGTGAAAATCATTTTTTAATCACTGCTAAAGCTCATATAACTACAAAACTAATATTTATAGACAAATTCCGTAAAAAGTATATAAAAGCTTGACTAATAATCTCGCATTAATGACCTTAAGCTTTATGTTTTGACTATTTCTTCCAATAATTTGATACCCTTGAACTTTTTAATGAAATCAAAAATATTGAAAATATGGTTTTCATTCCACATAACTTATGAATTTCCCATTATAATACAATTTTGTCACGTGTATTTTATTGTAAACAAAATAACCTGTTAATTTCACAGCTATTTTATACTTAAAAGTATTATTGTTATTTTGACTGGGCTTGTCATGGTAACAGCGATTACAATTATGATCTCATACTAATTAAATTTTCAATACTTTATTTATGTGAAGGTTAGTTTGGTACATTACTTGTATAATGTTATGTCAAATCAACTATCTGAAGTTCTCTATCAATAATAATCGTTGTCTTTTTTTACCCTCACTCCTAGAAAACGAGTCTAATTTCATATCATGACTATACACTAACAAGATGTGTATGTATGAAACGATTTTTTTATATCAATTAATTGAAAAATCTACCTTCCATTTCGGCTGCCGAATGGCCTTTTTTTTTTCTTATATACATGTTTAGTTATGGGAATGTTTGTTTTTAGAATTTGTTTTTTTATAGTAATTTTTTTTGAGTTCTCTCTGAAATTACATACTTTCGTTCATTCATCTATTCAATTAAAGAAAATATTTTAAATGATTTTATACCTTTATAATTACAGTTATTTTTAATTTTTTATATTTTTATTTATTGCAATTAAATTTTATACGGTAATTTATATGGAGGTGTACCTTTATTTATAGAAATTAAATATTATACAGTAATTCATATGGAGGTAAGTCTTTATTTATAGAAATTACTTTTTATTAACTTTTTAATTATAGATATTTTCAAGTACATACAAAAATTATTATAAATTTTTAAATACTGACCATATTTTTTTTAGTGACTTATATTATAATACATATTTATAATTGTACATTCAATTAGTATACATATATTTTTACATTTAGTAGAAAACTAGTTATACATATTTTGATTTTCAGAGACTTTTTTTTCCCAAAGCTATACTACCTAACAAGATCTAATGGCCAATATTGTATATATATATTTATATATTACAATTTATATATAAATAACGTAGTTAAATTACGACGCATACTCACTACACTCGTCCATTCTACTCAACTGTTCTCAACCCTCCCTACTCTTCAAAATATGTAAGGCTTGCTATACAAGCAATTCCCCTTTTCGCCTATTCTAAACTTTTACTCAATATTTCTCCTCTGGCGCTACCACCCCTTTTCCGCCTCAAATCATTCAATTTTAGCCACAGTAAAGAAGTTTCACTTCAAAAAAAATGTGAAAAATGACAAATTTGTCAAATTTTGAATTCTTAAAACTCGTCAAAAATGACAATCGACATTGAAGTTTTGGCTCAATTTTTTTCTGTATAACACCTTGTACTTATTCTAAAAGATCCTGAAATTTTCAGAATTGTGTTTTTGGTTTTTGCAAAAGTATGAATTTTTGAATTTTATGAAAAAAAATTTTTTTTTTTCTTCATTTTTTTGTTCAGTAAAGTTAAGCAATCACATAATTTTGTCAATTTCAGCAGTAAAAATTTCATTCATTGATATATAATAATGTGAAAAAGACCATCATTGACGGTCGAATTTTTATTTATTTGATTGATATCAAAAAAATAAGAATATTACTGTCACTAATGGTCTTTTTTCACATTATTATGTCAATAAGTGAAATTTTTACTGCTGTAAGTTACAAAATTAATTGATTTCTTAACTTGACAGCTTAAAAAAAAAAAAAAAAAAAAAAAAAAAAAAATGTATTCAATAAAGTTCAAAAATTCATATTTTTTAAAAAGTAGAGAATGCAGTCGATAGATATCAAATAAATAATAATATAACCGTCAATGATGGTCTTTTTCACATTATTCCAACTATTGGACGATTTGACATGGAATGACCCATATACATTATTTCAAGAATGTATTCGAATTAAATAAATGAAATACATTTAAGTTAGAAATTAAATAGATCGATCAAAAACTTTGAATTATTAAAAGAAAATATAAAATCAACTCAAATTTTATGTGGAATATGAAGTTAAATGAAAATCTAATGAAATAATGATTTAATAATTAAAGTTTTTATGAAAATAAAAAAAAATAATTGTTAATGTTCAGATGATTTTTCAGTCTTGGGGCAAGCTGCGGAAAATCACGAGGGGTAGGGTACCTGAAGCAGCAACTCTACGGAAAAAGACTGTGGAAGGGATACTGTGGCAAAGAAAGATGGGAATGGGGAGACTTGGATGGAAGTGGAAGAGCGTGGGAGTAGCATTTACCCCAACCACAAGAAATTGTGAAACTACCCACTGAGGTCTGCTCAAGAGACCCAATACGTCGTCAGTTGGATCTTGAGTCCCGAACTACTAAGATTATACTTTCGTTCTACCCTTTATCGAAGTTAGAGTAGGCTGGTAGCCACCTAATATATATACTAAATTGAGTGATTCGATTAGAGTAGGCTGGTAGCCACCTAATAGATATACTAAAATGAGTGATTCGATTAGAGTAGGCTGGTAGCCACCTAATAACTTTACCAAAATAATAGATTAGATTAGGTTCGGCTGGTAGCCGCACCTAATAGACCAACAGAATAAAATTGGAAGAGAGAACAAGACAAAGTGCTTAAGATCAATTTACTTCAAGTAAAACAACTCCACAAGATCAACCATCAGTTCATAAGAGGTAAGGTGGCAAAAAGTTATTCTTTGATAATTTGATTTCCTATAAAGTATATCGTGTCTGATGCGACCCTGAAAATGTGCATGCTCGGTACGTAAGCTATGGAGGGGTTGAGGTACTTCTCCTACTTACATCAGACACGACTGAAATGTTGTGTCCTTTATTATTACACAGTACTTACCTTGGATCTCTCTGTCACTCATGTCCACACGCGTTAAAATTTAAATTTTTTAAATTCGCCAACCTCTATAAGGACCAAATTTTTTCCAGACAACCCTATATCAACGTGTTTACAATAAAACAGCGCTTATGTTGATATAAGAATTTTTCAATTATCATGACGAGAGAAGGTAACTGGCATCGACGTACCTGTTTATACCTGCCAACCCAGTAGTTTGTCCAGGTAAATAATAGACAACCCAACGTCGGCATATTCTATATATTTCATACTTTAAGTCAGGATAAAATTTTTCTGATTATCATGATGTTGCAAAAATTTATAAAAAATCATTTTTCAAAAAATAATTAAAAATATTCTGTCCCAGATTTTTTTAGCCAACCTATTTGTAATATATTTTTTAATATACTAAATTTATTATAAAATTAGTTTTATTCAATTAAAATTAGTTTTATTCGATATAAATCGCTAACTCAGAGCTTTGAAGTTTGAAATAATATCAGTCTAAATACACTAAAGGAATAGTGTTATTCAAAGCAAATTTCTAAATATACATTGAATTAATGAGAAACTCACAACATTTTGTTAATAGTTATAGTAAGCAAAAATAAGATTTTTGTGATTAAAACGGCAATAGAATTTAAACATCATATGAAATATACTAATCATTTAAAAACTATTTTCGTAAATTATAATTTATCAGAGCCCGTGAAAAAAATGATTAAGAATCAGGTAAATCTCTAAAATAGAACAAGAATAGATCTGTATATTTTTTTTCTTATCTAACGAAAAAATCAAATTAAATCCAGCTACTAATCGGAATGTATATCACTTCATCAAACTTTTATTGAAAAGCCATTTCGAAATTTTTATGAAAATCACGCATTGAGAGATTGTTTACATTTATTGGTATATTTATTAACCTGGGTAAAAAAATTATATGTAATTATGTATAGAAAATGGTCCAATGTAATTATATAAAATTATATATAAATATATGTTAGGTTTTTTTTTTATAATCATATAAACGATTGCTATGTCCGGCTTCTTTTGAATTTGAGGTGTTGTAATAGGTATTTTTACATTAGTAAATGAAATAATTTTTAACAAAGATTCGGTGATTTTTCAAGCTATTGAAATGCGTAATTGAATTCTAAGTCCTTCTCAAGGCCAGAGTGGCAGCTTACGCACACAATTTATATAGACCCAAGTAATCTCTAAATAGACAATAGTAATGATTTTGTAATGCATTTTAGATGTCCAAACTCATAAAATTTAATGATAATATCATCCATGTCTAGACAGAAATAATTAGCACTGTCTACGGAAATGGGTAAAATATTTCAATATTTGTCAGCACTAAAATATAATCTACAAATAAAATAAATAAATTTTAATTAGATCACAGAAAAAAAGATTTATTTGGTTCAAGTAAAATATTTTCTTCATAATTTTATTCTTGAATAAAGATAAAATCATTTCTCGTTTTCAGAAAAAGTTCTTGCTTTAAGAATTTTTTTATTGTTGCTTTAATAAATTTGCATTTTGGTTGGAGAAGTTTTACTTGTTCCAAAATAATTTTCTTTTTTTCGAGAAAACTCAATTTCTTTATGTAATTGATTCGATCTTTATCATAGAAAATGTTCTTCTCTAAAGAAAATTCAGTCTCTTACTCCAAAATGTTTTTATTTTGTTTCAAGATAATGTTCTTCTCTCAAGGAAATTTACTTTCTCGTTCCGAAATTTTTTTATTTTGTTTCAAGAAAATGTTCTCCTCTCAAGAAAATCGCGTCTCTTGCTCCAAAATTCTTTTATCTTGTTAATTTAAGAAAAAATGTCTTGAGCTAAAACGAAAATATTTTTCAGCTAAGAAAAATAATTTTTTAAATCAAGAAAAAACTTTCTTGGACCAAGAAATTGTTTTTGTTGCAAACAAAAAAATAATTTCAGTTAAGAAATAGATTTTTTTTAGTTGAGCAAACAAATTTGTTGAGCTAGAAAACTTTTTATTTTTTTTATTTTTCATCGAAAAAATTATTTTTCGGTTTGAAATTCAATTGTTAATAATATTCAAACTTTGAATATAATTAAAAATGCTGTGAAGCAGATAAATACTTTATCAGAAACATTTATAAGGGATAGGAAAGTTTCTCAATGAGTTATATTATTGTAACAAATTGAGAAAAACAATCATCGCTTAACGCAGAAATCGAAAACCCAGACCGCTCAGCGTCGCCCGAGAGCTTTACCAACTAAGCCATCCCAGCCTTTGCCGAGCTACGTTTACTTTGCCCACATCTATTAAGCCACATTCTGGCCTTACGGTCAGTCATATTTTTCAATCTTAAACACATAATTTCGAATAAAAATATTATTGCCAAGAATTTAGAAAAATGTTACATTTTAGCAAAATACTAAACAGATTGTATGAATCTTTCATAAAACCAGTTCGATATAAAAATAATTAAATTTTTAATAAAAAAAAATTCGTTTAGAAAAAAATTACAAATTTACTTAATATTATTTAATTATATATATTCATTAATTTATTATAATAATTCAATTATTTAATTTGAATTTGTTTCAATAAAAAATGCGGACTCGGTATCTATTTACTGTGCAAGTGCGAGAAAAAGAGAGTAAGTTAGAATTTACTCCTTAAGAACATAATTTTCTTCAGCCAAGAGAATTTACTCTTTGCTCAAGTCGGTCATACAGCTTGCCTAGAGAAACTATATTACCAATAGGAGGACAGAATTTTGTTAGTACAACGAATTTATTCTCTTCAATTCAAAGATATTGTTATTGAATGAAGTAAATTAAGGTTCTTGTTTGAAAAAAAAATTATTTACTTTAATAAATGTATTAACTTCAAATAAATAAGTTCACTCTTAATGCAAGTAAATAACAAATCTTGAATAAACAAAATTTTTCTTCAATTAAGAAAATCAAGTACTTGAATTAATAAAGAAGTATTTTCATTCAATCGTAAAAGTGTTTTTGACTTAAGAAACTATTTATTGACGTAAGATTTAAAATTCAAGTAAATTTAATACTTGATTGAAGAAAATTCTGGCCTTCCTTCTTTGACCCAAAAATTTTCTTGAATTAAGAAAATTTATATTCAGCCGAGATAGTTTTTTTTTCTGTGGATAATTAAAAATTATTTATAATGAAAACAACTAAACTTGAGTTAGAAAATTAAATATAATTTGTAAATAAAATAACTAAACTTTAGCAAGAGAATTAAATGTAATTGATAAATAATATAAATGAAATTTACCTAAATAAATTGGAATAAATTAACTTTAGTTGGATAATTTGAGAATAATTTACAAATAAAATAACTAAACTTTAGCTAGAAAATTAAATATAATTGATAACTTATGAAAATAAAATTTAATTTATTATATTGGACCTAATAAATAAATAAAAAATTTTTGTTTAATGGATGGGGGTGATTATGATATTTCACATCGTGTTTATAAGTTGATCCACATTTTTCCAATGTAGCTGGACAGTTGAATCTTGAAGTACTTGATAAACAAAGGAATTTAGATTCATTTGATTTTTGACTTCTCTAAAAATCCGGGGACCGTATAAATATTAGGGTGAATTATTTTTACCCCGTACTTTTATTAGTTTAAATGATTGGTCATTATTTTCCATTTGTAAACATGAAAATTGTTTACTTTTTAATGAAAAAAAAATGCAATAAATAAAAAAAAAAATATGTAATCAATAATAAAAACAATATAATAATAATATTTTTTTAACTTATACTTTTAAAAATTAAAAAATTAAAAATATCACGGCATGTATTCAATTTTATTTTTTCTTGTAAGTAATTTATATAACTGGGGTTATCCGATATTTTCGGTTAAGTTTTACTCGGAGACATACAAGCTACAGATTGCATTGGTGCATTACTGTCTAATTTAGTGAAGTGCGCTTTAATTTTTTGATCATATTCGTTTGTTTAAGAGAAAAATTCAGTCAAAGTTCCTTATTACTGTACTAGCGCAACAAAGATAATACTGTTTGCCCACTTGGGTGTGAGAGTCAAAAAAGTAAGAACGCATATGGTAAAGAAAAATCATATTTTACATCATTATTGCATACAAAGGAAGAAAAAAAAATGTAATAGTTTCTATCATAAAACAAAAGTCGTTAACATTTTTCGACTGAAAATTTTGATTTTTGGAAAAGTTTGACTACCGACGTTAAATTAGTATTTTTTTTTTTTTCTTTTTTTTGTTAATCACAATTTATTATTAACTTCAAAGTAAAAGATTTTAAGCTTGTTTCAATTACAAAGAAGATATTTCTAAAAAAACAATTATATACTGCTTGAAGTAATAGAATAAAAAATTATTGAAAGTTAATTAAATTTGCCAAGTGAAATGGGAAATTAGTAAATAGTATAATGTAACATACATACTTTGTGATTAATCAACATCAGGATTGTGAAAAATTGATAAATTCTTGGTTGCTTTGGAGTGCATTGAAATGTCGCATCCATAAATAAAGTAATTGTGGTTGGTATTGATGCAACAAAATTCAAATCATAAAACGCAGTTAAAAAACTACCGTCATACACCTCAAGGGTTGAAGCCCTTAATCGACTTTGCGGATAACCAGTCAGGTGAGCATATTGCGGCATCCCCAAGAAGTTTTCATATTCTTGCAGAGTATGTGGTATTGGAGGATAAGGAAGTCGATCACGCCGTTTCCAAACGTCCATTACTGACTGCATTTTTGCCCAAGTATCTTTCCTGGATGCTTCGTAATGCCTATCTATCATGGACAAAAATAAATATCTTTACACATTATGTACAATAAGAAGTATGCTTTAAAAAGTTTATATATTCTCGAGAACAAATTAAAAATTAGTAATATATCAATAAATGATTAAATTATGTAAAATATCTACTTCGGACAATAGTGGTCATAAATAACACGTAGAGATCGGTAAGGGCGTGCTACAGTAACGTTATATAATTCCTCTTGGAAGGCAAGATGCAACTCAAGTTTCGGATCACTTTCATGATTATGACCTTTCTTTAGTTGTACTTGACCATTCTTTATTTGACCTTGAGCGTAACAACCAAGGGAAGAACGCTCATAGCATCTTATATATCTGGAATATTAAAATGGAAAATCCAAAAGTGCACACCTCAATCGATCATTTTATATTTAATCATTACTTTTATTGTATAATATTCATGTATTTTTTTTTTTTTTTTTTTTTTTTCATTATGAACTTTTATTCAACTTACAAATTATCAATTTGATTTTTTTATTTCTTATTTTCAGTTTGATAATTTTTTACTAACATTTTTTTTAAAAATATCCCACCTTTTGTCTTAAATGTCGCTTTTTTCAAACATATTAATACTCTAGTGCTGCTACCAGTAGTTGATAGAGAGAAACAAAAAAAAAAATAATCATAATAAAAAAAAAAAAAAATGGCAGCTAAATTTTTCGCGAATAATAAGTTTTCACGTTTTTTATTATTTACACCAAAACAAAAAGGATTCAGATAGTGATTTTTGAAAGGGTTTCTTGTGATCAATAATATACAGATAATAACAAAAAAAATAAGTCGATGTCTTGTTTTTCGAAAGTTATCGTGTTTAGACGAGTCCGAACACCACAATTGACGCACTGGGGGCTTCGGACTAAATCTTTTTTTTTAAATTAATCACATCATGAATTAAATAAGGATTACATTGGAAAATATTCCTAAATAAATTTCCTTTAAAATGGTATATACCATTAACAACTTTGGTGTACTACAAAAAAAGTAGAGAGGATTTAAAGTCAGTAAAAGGGCCGAGAGCGAGAGAGTGACAGTAAAGCACACTCAACGCTTTCGCGATTGAGGTGTGCAATACTTCCATTCAAATACACGGAGAAAACGAGTCCTGAAAATATTTTAAAATTTAATATATAATACATTTTAGTAAAAAATATTAATACAAATTATTAAATATTAATAAGTGCATTTTTTACACTATTTATTACTATATCCGGGGATCGGCAGTAATGATATTTTCATCAACGATATCGATTAGATTTTCTGATTTTTGAAAAATTAGTACTCTCTAAACATAAATGAGTGAAATAAGTAAATATTCATTAATTCTGAGCGCCAATCGAACCACTTTTGAAATGAGTGGTTCGGTTTGTACTCGAAATTAGTGAATATTCACTTATTTTCACTAATTCATGTTTAGAGAGTAATTCGTAAAATACCTATTTCTAATTTATTGCACGCCTCAAGTGCGAAAGCGCTGAGGGTGCTCTATCGTCGCTCGATTTTTTTTTGGGTACCTAACTCACTTTTAATCACCTCTACGCTTGTTAAAGTATATTTAATTCGGATGAAACATATTATCATATAGAGAATTTATTAAGGAATAATTATAACACAACATAGAATTGATTCCTTATTATGTTCTTTTTAAAATAGGTACTTTAGTTGACGGGAGCCCTGATGTCAGTTAATTAACTGATTTTTTATAATCACGACAACTCCCAAATAGAACGGCTCAGGGATCTAATTTTTTTTTTACAAGCATTAGTTTGGCGACTACAAGAACCTTTTCGTTAATCACTGTTTAACTCCTTGTAGTTTAATTGTAATTGATAAAAACTTAAAAACTTATAATTCTCGAAAATTTTGCTGCTATTTTTCTTACTGATATTATTATTTATGCACTTATTTTCTTTTTTCTCCACCAAGAACTAACAGCAACACTAGCGTCAAAATAATAGAATTTAAAAAAATAAGCGACATTTAAGACAAAAATGCGGGATATTTGAAAAAAAATTAAACTGACAATAAGAAAGAATAAAAAAATAAAATTACAAATTTAAAAGTGAAATAAAAATTTAAATTAGAAAAAAACTAATGTCATGAAATAAAAATAAAATTAAATTAATGATTAAAAATAATATCAGCGATTGAGGTGTGCACTTTTGGATTTTCCAACTTTTTTGAATTATTATTTATAAGAGAAAATTTTTTAATTTCATTACAAACTAATATTTAAAGAAAATAAATTCGTAATTGTAAAGAAAAAAATGAGAAATTAGAAAAAAATTTTCTAATTTCTTAAAAAATGTATAATCAAGGAATAATATTTTCTAATTTGTTAAAAATAAATAATTAGCGAAAAAGATTCTTTGATTTTTTTTTAATTAATAATTGAAGGAAAAGTTTTATAATTGTTGAATAATGAATAAACCAAGAAACGGTTTTTTTTTTTTATGCTTAATAATTAACGAGAAGAAATTTTTCAATAAACCAAGTAGTTACACTAAAATTGAATAACTTACTATGAGTCACGTTTTGAAACTTCAGATAAAGATCAAGAATTGACAAATTATTGCTCTTCTGTGCTAGAAATTTTGTGAACATCGCATCTGGATCCGATGTACCAAACATTTGCAAATTTTCGGATGTTTGTCCAAGACTACTTTCAGAATAATTTGTAAACTCGAAAAAAAATTTTGTTCTCATTATCTGATTCCTTTTCAATCGAAATATGTGTCCATTGGCAGCAGTTGAAGCTTCCTGAGTTGCTGTCTTTACATTAGCTTGAGCTTTAGAGCTCAATGAAATTAACCAGTTGAGCTTGAATTTTGGATGAAAAGCTGCAGCTACAGCACTCATTTTACCCTCATCAATAATATGAAAAATATTGCCAAATCTATTTTTCAAAGTATTTAGCAAACCGATGAGTAGCTTCTGGCAATAAAGAAATTCCATTCGTTTGCAATGAGTTAACTTATTTTTTATAGTCAATATAATGGGTAGCAAGTATCCGTATGAGGTCGTTGTACCACCTTACAATATATCGACTGCTTTTTTTATGAAACGATTGGTAGTATCGACATTTTATCGATTTTTTGAATCCAATCTGGACTTTGGAAAAATCCATTTGTTTATAACATTTGTTAAAAAAAAAAAAAAACGTCTCCGGACGATACGATAGAAATTCGTTTCAGGAAAAATGCAGTCGATTGGTGGTATCGACACTTTATTGATTTTTTTTATTTTTTCTCTCATTTTTAGTGTAAAAAACTTAGAAGAATTTCGGCCTATCAAGCATCTGACGCGATTTGGCGCGAGAGAGAGCTTGCGCATAGGCAGCCGCTTGTGCGTGAGTGAGAGGTCCGAGCGCGTCGCTCGTTTTTTGGTCATATCTCGCAAAATATCTGAGATACGAAAAACCACTATAATACCTTTTTTGTGTATTTTTTCATTCTGAACATTTTCTTTCCTCTACACTGCCCCAACAAACCAGCCGTTCGAGAGTTATTCCGATTTAAACAATTAAATTGTTCTTAACAATTGTTTGCACCACTTTTGAACAAAATGGACCCGATTTTCGTGATCCTCGGCTCAAAATACGTAATTATCTGTTGAGTGTACTCGGTGCCAACAAAATGTATACATGACTCTCCTCTTCAGCCGAAGGACTACAACACATAATTCATATTCGAATATTATATTAAGTGAAAAGGAATTTTAATCCTCACTATGGTCAGAGTGGCAGTTGACGCACTTTCTTATCACAACTGCACTCTAAAATAAGACTTAAAGTAAATAGTACGTCAGTAATGAGTTTTTAACATGTTTCCTAAATTGAAACATACTTAAAAATAAATTATGGTGTCTGGACAAATGAATGTCTAAATAAAATAAAAATAAAAGGTTTTAGTTGAATAATAAAGTTTAACAATTTTAAATATTGCTAAGAGTAAAATATTAAGGGGGAAATATATCAGAATAAAACGTTAATTTTAAATAAAACATAATAAAACATTAAAACTTTAGAATTTAAATAAACTAAAATATTACAATATTATAAATTAAATAAAAATTAAAACATTAAAATATTATTATTGAAATAAAATTAAAACATTAAAAAAATTAGAATTTACATAAAATAAAATACTAGAAAAATTATAATACTGAAATATTAAAATTTAAATAAAATTAAAACATCAAAATTTTATTATTGAAATAAAATTAAAACATTAAAAAATTAGAATTTAAATAAAATAAAATACTAGATATTAAATAAACAAAAATTATAATAAATATTATAAGTTAAATAAAATTATAATATTAAAATATTATAATTTAAATTCATGTTTTAATTTACACATTCCTTCACAAAGGTTTCTTGTCCCCGGTCTATTGGTCGAAAGACTAGGACCAAATATATTTATTTTCGTTACAAATCCGATGTAACAAGTAAAAGGTTTTAGTTAGATAATAAAATTTAACAATTTAAAATATTGTTAAGAGTAAAATACTAAAGCGAAAATACAATAGAATAAAATAGTAACTTTCAAATTAAAAATAATAAAATATTAAAATATGAGAATTTAATTTAAATAAAATAAAACATTAAGATATCAGAATTTAAAGACAAATAAAATATTAAAATATTAAAATAAAATTTAAACAAAATAGAAATAGAAAATGTCATTTAACAATAACTTAAGGAAAAATAAATCGAATTATTTATTAAGATTTATGAAAATAGTAATATCAATTACTTTTATTATTATTATTATTATTAATATTACTATTAATACATTTATTATTAACAAAAAAAAAGCAGTGAGTTGTGAAGAACCGAAAGAGAGGGAATCGGGAAATCAATGTGGAAGGAATAGTGCGGCCTCGAAACAATGGTTTTCTGAAAAGAAGTGGAAAACTTTTGGGTAGAGGTGGAAGAACGTGGGAAGAGAATTTCCCCCAAATACAGAAACTTGGAAAACCACCCATATTTCCGAAAGTCTAACGAACTGACCCAAAATTAGTCAGTTGTGTTGTGAGTCCCGAACTATTAACTTAATACCCGTTATTCTTCCTATATCCAAGTGATCTCATTTTCATATAGTAAAGAGTAGGCTGCTAGCCTTCTTGTTTTTAAAAACCTGATACAATGAAAGATGTACACGTAGTCGATTTTAAATATGAAGTAAAGAATAGGCCAATAATTATTCACCAAAGGATGAAGACCTTCGATCAACGCATATTTCAATAAAATATCCATGTAAAATTATCGCCATTTAATATGTAGTAAGTCCACGAAATTTAATGTCTCATATATTAATATTTTTGTACTGTATCATTAAGAAACATTGTCTACCAGTCATTTCAACTAATGTAGGCTGGAGTATTACTCACATAAGCCACCTAGTTGATGGCACGTTTAAAATAATTAGATTTTTGTAGTACATAGCGTAAAAGAAATAATTGTCATTCGTATCTAAAATTTACTTAGGACTAGAAATTTTTCGCGCGCGCCTATATATCCTGCTTCGCGTATGAATTAGTGTATAATTATATTAGTATGCTTAAAAAAAAGATCTACGTACATCGTTAATTTAATTATATATATATATATATATGCGCACAATGCACATGACAAATATAAGATCTACTTGTAGTTGGTCGTGTCATTTCAGAATCGCACATCGAGGAATACACTGAAATATTATGATTAATTTCTTTAAACTCATAAAATCTTCGGCAAGCAATTTATTCTCAATCTTTTCTTTTATCGAATTCTGTTGAAAAACAGCCTTGGGTATTCGAAAAAGGTATGAATTAATGGAGCGATGCAATCATCGTCCGGGCTCATCACGGCTAAAGATGATCAATTATAATGTACTAAAGACATATATGTCATACTGATTTATCTACGTTGATATATATTTTGTACACCATATCTTCTACATTGTACGTTTATATTTACGTATTTATATATATATATATATATATATATATATATATATATATATATATATATATATATATATATATATATGCGAACAATGATTATGCTTAATATGAGATCGACTTCTAGATGGTCATTTCGTTTCAGACTTCCAAAATTTAAAGTTTATAATCACCGGTCTACGATTAAATATTCCATCGAACGTTACTTATTATTAATGATGTTTACACTTGCATCGAAGAATACAATGAAGTATTAATATTAATTTAAATTAGACTCATAAAGCTCCCTGAAAACATAATTTTTTATTAAGTCATTGATTCTTCTTTTATTTAAGTAAACTTTCAAAGATTCCCAAGATTTTACTCTTGACATTGCTACATACAATTGCCCATGATCAAAAACTTCTTTATGGAGATCTATCCCAATTTTGGCGAATGTTTGCCCTTGAGATTTATTAATTGTCATTGCAAATGCTAATTTAATCGGAAATTGTCTGCGCTTAAACGTAAATGCGTTTGCATGGTCATGATAAAGAGTTATTCTGTTTATAAATACAATATCTCTAGCTTTATCACCCGTTAAAATTTTACATTTTAATAAGTTGGTTCCGAGCTCGATAATCAATAACCTTATGCCATTGCATAAACCTTCATTAATACTTAAATTCCTAATGAGCATTACGACAGTGAATAATCTTAATCGTAGTTCGTGAGGAGGAAAATTCGGCGGATTGAGAGTATTCAAATATTCTATTAAAATGGCTTCATTAATGTTACCATTATCACAATTATGAGTGCTATCGATGCTTGTATAAGCTTTCTCGGTTGCTACATCCAGTAGATCTACAACTCTGTTATTTATTTCGTCCACATCTACATTTCTAGGAGAAAGTATCGCTAATTCAGTAAAATGATTATATTGTTTATTTTTGATTATATCGCCGTATACGTCTCCAACAATATCGGAATTCACGGGCGTTATACAATGTTCAGGAATTAGTATATTATCGTCACTGTCGTTTAAAGTTCCATCACCAACCGATATTAAAAATTAAGCAAAATCCGTTTCTTCTGGTAGTGCCCGCATGTTTTGAGTTAAACTAAATTTTGTAAAGTGCTTCCAAACCGGACTAAATTTAATAGATAAATCTATCATTTCACTACGCGTAGCATGTATTTATCGGCAGTAGTTGTCTGAAATCGCCACCAAGAACAATAATTTTCCCTCCGAATGGTTGACCATTTCCAGTTATATCAGATAATGTTCAATTTACTAATTCCAATGCGTGTCTTGGCGCCATCGGTGCTTCATCCCAAATAAAAATATCAGTTTTTGTAAGATAATTAAATTCTTTTGACTGATTTTTTATATTAGAAGTTGAATCTGCAAAGAGTGGAACTGGCATACCAAAAGCTTTATGAACGGTTTTTCCATGTGGAAGTAAGGTAGCTGCAATACCTGTAAAAGCCATTGAACATACATTTTTTTTTTTACCTGTAAGAATGTGAAATAAGGTTGTGTGAATAAAAGTTTTTCCTGAACCTCCTGGTCCATCTACATAAAAGCAAGAAGGACTATTATCACTATTATTAGTATTATTATTGAAAACGGAACTAAGAATAAACAACAATTTCTTTTTGCCCTTCATTTAATTTTTCATATTGTTCTTTTCCAATTTTCGTATGTTCTTCTTGGGACAAACAATCTTCATCATCGCTATCAATCTCAGTAATTTGTTCCACAGATGGAAATTTACTGAGGCTAGATCCCTCCAGTAGTAACATTGTATTAATATGTCTGTACGCCCTCTTATAAGAAGTGTTCAATTCGTAATGTCTTGGAAAATCTTGCGCCATCGCGTTTTTAAAATCCTCCCACAATTGTTCTGGATAAATAGGCTGGCAATATATTAAAATTCTAACAAATAATCTCCTTAGTTGTTGTGGCATCATCCAAGATTCAGCCTCAGTCATCGCACGTCGCCATTCATCATCATCTTCTATGAGTCCCAACGCTAAGCACGTCGAAACAAAGTATCATGGGTTGTACCGTTAATAGTTTTAAGATTATCGAAACTTGTTGCACCCTTAACATTTATCAACAACAAACGTAAATGGAACAATTCTGTTTGATTCGGACTTATCGAATACATTCTGCCAATAGCTTTGAATTGTTTTTGACGTTTAACCCAGGAAAATGTACTTGATTCTTTTCCTTGTTTTTTAAATATGTAATGCGAAGGAATTTCGGTATATGTAAAATTTCTCGCTTCCGGATCGCAAATATTTAAAGCAAAGTAATCAACCAACATAGTTTGTTTTTCTAATGCGTTTTGAATAGTTTCTTCATTTTCAGATAAATCGAAAGTAACTGAATGTTGATTTGGTAAGTGAACTGGCAGTCTTATTATTGTATGACTTTTATTTTGCAATTCTTTATTTAAAATCCGCCAGCATGCCTCGACTGGTCCAACGTAACGTCCTTCGATATAATTTTGAATTTCATCATGTTCAATAATCCCAGTACCTTTAGGATTTGTGATATTCACTGCAGCCGCGTCGTGACCTTTATATATGTATTTATACAGATATTTGACAGCTTTAATACTTGAAACTACTTCTGCATTAATGTGACAATTCAGTAACAACAATAATTCTTTATTATAAGGCACTACGTATTGATTATCAACTATGTAATGATTTAATCGAGAATACATTTTACCGGTATTTCTACGTCTGTAATAAGGATAACCATTTTCATCCATTATTGTTTCTTCGAAAAATGGTTTAGGATATTTTTTCGAGCATTTACCATCAATTAAACACCAATCACCGCAAGGTCCGTGAATCATATTTTTCATAACTATCTTATGTAGTTTGGGATTTTGTTCCGGATTGGGTATTTCAGCGGATATAAATTTATCAACCATTTGGAAAGTATTTATTTTAGAACTCATGTCCAATGTAACTAATAAATGAACATGTGGTAAACTGCGCTTTTGATACTCCATGACATATACATAGGCTATTACTACACCAAAATGATTTTGTTTGACTACTACGTGAATTAATTGTTTTACTTTAGCATAAAATACTCTAGCTACGAGATCAGGTCTATCAGCTGCTGTTTGCCCGGGTAATAAATTTTCGCTTATTTCTCGCCATTGCGGGTTACATGTCATTGTTATAAAGAGATCAGGCGTACCATGTGTACGAACAATGCACATTGCATCTTGGTAGTGTTGAACCATATTCCGAGGAGAATTTATGAAAGTTGAGGGTAATATTATCATTTTGCCGATTCGACTATTGGTATTCGTACCTCTTGTTTGTAAATGATCAATTAATACTTGGTACGATTCTGCTCGTAATTGTTTTTGATGGTCTTTGCAGTATGTTATTCGATCTTTTTCTATTTTAACATAGCTATCAACAACCCATTGTTGAAACAATCTACGTCCTATCAGAAATACGTAATAATCATCGCGGATGCCCATACGATATTTTATAGAAGCATTTCGCGTGACACGTTTATTCTTGTTTACGCATTTTTAATCTTTATGCCAACCTTGGGTTCCATAAGGATAAAATAAAGGGTAAATCCAAGGTTCAACATTAGGATCCATTGCACTTACAGTTTTTTAATTCTTTTGTGTTTTTATTTCGGATCGTGACGTACGATTCTGGAATATCTCCATCTGCGGTTGTTGAAAAAACGGCAGCTACTTCATTGACTTTTTGAAAATTATAACGACGACGATCCATACCTGGTTTCGATGTAAATAGCAATTGTAATTCAGGTTCCGAATTATTATTTTTAGCTTTTTCTGCATTCAATTCATCTTTCATCATCTGAAATGAACGTGCGAATATATTATGTTCTCTCATGATAGTTTCAATGTTTTGTACTACATTTATATCGAGTTTTGCATTTTGCTCACATCGAAAGTGTGATGCTTCATTTGAGTCAATGATAAAAAGCTGACCATTTGTAGGGGATTTTCCGAGTTCAGGATATAATGATTCGTTAATCTGATAATAAACCTGCCCTTGAATTTTAAAACAATCAGGCCCGGAACGTCTGTTACTAAAATCTGTTAAATTCGCATTAAATGAAGCAAATGATAAAGAACTATTATAACAGCGTATTCGTTCATTAAAATGATTAGATTTTTCGTGGGAACCGTCAAAAAGATTTTTTAAAAATATTGGATTGTCTGGCAATTTATCTAATGAAACTTCGCCATGACTGCAACAATCATTAAACGAATATTTCTTATTGGCAACCTGTTCTGTTGAAAAATGACGTGCGATACAAAATTTACATATAATATCCATAGAACCTAAGTAATGCTCGTTCCTTGTACTTTCATCAAAATAATTTCGATTTAATATTCTAGTATTATTATTATTATTATTATTATTATTATTATTATTATTATTATTATTATTATTATTATTATTATTATTATTATTATTATTATTATTATTATTATTATTATTATTATTATTATTATTATTATTATTATTATTATTATTATTATTATTATTATTATTATTATTATTATTATTATTATTATTATTATTATTATTATTATTATTATTATTATTATTATTATTATTATTATTATTATTATTATTATTATTATTATTATTATTATTATTATTATTATTATTATTATTATTATTATTATTATTATTATTATTATTATTATTATTATTATTATTATTATTATTATTATTATTATTATTATTATTATTATTATTATTATTATTATTATTATTATTATTATTATTATTATTATTATTATTATTATTATTATTATTATTATTATTATTATTATTATTATTATTATTATTATTATTATTATTATTATTATTATTATTATTATTATTATTATTATTATTATTATTATTATTATTATTATTATTATTATTATTATTATTATTATTATTATTATTATTATTATTATTATTATTATTATTATTTCTTTTCAAGTTAAATGCTCAGGGGGTTATCCCCGGTAGTCCGACTCTACCGAGGGCCTCACCTGAGCGCCAAATCGTTACTGCTGCGATGCTTCATCAACAAGATGATCAGCATGCGCAGCAGGCCAAGTTTCGTTGTCTTAGGAGACGGAGGGATCCGAGAATTACAGCCTTTTGCATCCTCGATGCCAAAAACTCAACTTGCGATGAGCAAGTTGGGATTTTAGCCAATGCAGATACAAAATTCTGTTTCATCCCACCTAGGACGCCAACAATGAGTACGACAAGCTTGACACGGTAGCCTGGGTAAAGTTTGCCAATTTCAAACAGGAGATCCTGATATATTTCGTGTTTGTGCTCTTCTTTAACCGTGATCTTATATTCAGCTGGAGCTGAAAACTCAATAACATAAATGTTACGAGCGGTTTTATCGAAGAGCACAATATCAGGTTTATTATGATCTATTTTCCGCGTTGTTGCGAATGGCACGTTCCAATAAATACGGCAACGGTCATTCTCAACAACTTGCGGAATGTCTCCTGGCAAATAAGGCAGCACTGGTGTTTTATCGATACCGTGCGTATGTCTAAGGTGGTAATAAAGTACTCGCAGAGCAGCATTGTGACGCTGGACGTATGCACTTCTTGCCAGCACAGGACATGCTGACAAGACATGCATAAGCGTCTCAGGATGCTGTTTACACACCCTACACAATGTGTCGGGTAGCTGCATCTGGAGCACTTTTGCACGGTATTCGAGAGTGTTAATTACACCATCTTGGCAGGCAAAAATATACCCTTCAGTCTCGGACATCAGGCCAGCTGACTTAAGGAAGGAAAACATCAGCTGCTCGGACAAGCCATGTTCACGCACGTGTTTAAAGAACACGCTGTGCATTGACTTATCCATGTGTGTACTGAGCAGTTTTTGCTGCTCAGCGTTGCTGATGACCCTCTTGAATTCCTCCTTAGGGAGTTCAATAAGAGGGTTTACGCTTCCGAGACCAAGGGATTTTGCCGCGTACTTTGCTGCCTTATATAAGAACGCTTCCTTATGCGCATTCTCATGCTGATGAACAATTTGCATAAGGAAGTCGTCTTCATCTGCTGTGAAATTGACAACTTCATATGTTAGACCCAAAACCAAGCGATCGTGTAGACACTCCAAGCTCTGAAGACCTCTCCCTCCGATGTGCCGGGAAAGGTATGATCTGGCGACTGAAGACTTAGGGTGCATGCTCCGATTTATATTCATGACTTTACGTGTCTTGATATCGAGGTCTTTAAGCTCTTTTCGGGTCCATTTAAGGACACCAAAAGAGTAAAGAAGTACCGGGACAGCAAGCATGTTTGTTGCGGAGACTTTGTTCTTTCCGGAAAGTTCTGATGACCAGATTTTCCGGAGTCTCCGCACATACTCGCTGCAGAGAGTCGTTTTGATTTTAGGAAGGTCCTGCATAGGACTCCCCTCAATACCTAGATATTTGTACGACTCTCCGGCGTCAAGATGGTCAATGACGCTCCCATCTACCAACTCGATATCTTCACGCACATCAGAGCACTTACCCTTCTTCAGATTAACGACCGCGCACTTGTCCAACCCAAATGCCATGCCGACATCCCGTGTATACTCCCCTACGATGTTCAAGGCTGTCTGAAGGTGATCCTCATCAGGTGCATATACCTTCAGATCATCCATGTAGAGTAAGTGGGTGATCGAATAACTCCGATCAGTTGGTGGGCCCACTGAGTATCCACGAGTACGGCGTAGCGCAACAGATATTGGCAGCAGTGAGATGCAAAACAGCAGAGGGCTCAGAGAATCTCCCTGAAACACTCCTCTTTTGTACTGTACAACTTCGGTTACACGTTTGTCGTTGCCACATGAAATGTGGAACCGTGTTTGCCAAAGTTGCATCGTACGCTGAATGCATCCCACCGTATCGTGATTGAGCCCAAGGCATTTGAGCAAAAAGAGAATAAGCTCATGAGATGTTGAGTCAAATGCCTTGCGGTAGTCAATCCAGGCCATTGACAGGTTGCGCTGATAGTAAATCGCGTCTTGAATGACACAACGATCTACTAATAGATTCTCTTTGCAACCTGACAGGCCTCTTTTACTGCCACGTTGTTCGTATATCTGCTGCCATACCGGATCTATCACTTCTAGAATGCGATTGTTTAAAATTTTAGTAAAAATCTTATAAACCGCATTCAAACAGGTGATAGGTCGGTAGTTCTTTGGGTCAGACAAGTCACCTTTCTTAGGGATGAGCACGGTTCGCCCTTCTACAAGCCAACCTGGAATTGGTTCGTCGCCTCTGATAAACGCTGTAAAAATCCGGGCCAAATGGCTATGGGTAGAAGTTAGTTTCTTCCACCAAAATAAGTTAATGCCATCTGGACCCGGAGCAGCCCAGTTCGTACCATTATTCAGAGCTAAACGAACTTCTTCTACGCTGACTTCAGGGCTCTCTTCATCAGCATTGTCGTTGCGGTGTTGTCGACAGAATGCTTCGAAGTCGTTGAGAGCTGGAGTGTCACGATTCACGTTCGGTTGATCACCATACAACTCAGACCAGAAAGCTTCTACTCGCTCGATGGATGGGGGATCGCCAGAAACAGATGTTTTAGGTGTCAGAAAGCGTGAAGGACTTAACCGAAACAAAGAGTTGTCGGTAAGCCGCTTCAGCTTTTTCTTTAGTGACTTTTTAGCAGCCACCAGAGCCCGCAACCGGTTAAGGGAACCTTCTTTGATGTTCAGAAGATTCTCCTTATTCAGTGTGTGATGCTGGTATCGTAGTCCAGCCGCAATGCGGCGGACTTTAGATGTAAATGCTTTTCGAGCATTTACATACTCAATCACACACTGAATGCGGGAGACATGTTTCCGGAGATCATCAATCTTCAGTGTTAGCTGTCCAATGCGCCCTCTCATCTTAGCCTCAGGCGAAGAAGTATTCCTTCTCGCAGGAGGTAAGAGTGAGGAGGCACCATCATAGACAGCTCGATTGATTGTGAGCAAAGTAGAGTCTTCCTGAATCCGAGCAGATAGTTCGTGGTTTTCCGTGTCAATTAGATGTTTTGGGTAATTTATCTTTTTAGAGATTCATACTTGCCGTGTGTCAAAATCATTGTCGGCGTCTTCGAAAGAACGGCGTCTCTCTTGATGTAGCTGTGCTGGAAAAGACAGACGGTGAGATAACCGTCTGTTAGTTAACAGTGATCTTCGTGTTCGCCGGAGATGAGAAGCATAATCACGTAGATGTTGTTGTGAAAAGTTGCTGTGATTGGGATGCATATCGCTCCAGAGAGCATGCATCCTAGCCATGTAGCCTCTCCGCTCCGGTTCACTGTTATTGTAGCACATCAGGAGATCGGCTCGTAATTCCTCCGTCCACCTAAATGTAGTCCGTTGTTCGCCAAGGTCGTCATCGTTCGGGATCTCGGTGCTCCGCCCAGCTAGTGGGTAGCCCTCATCCGAGAAGGGCCGGTTGTGGGGAGCACTTCTGTGTTCAGGATTATCTTGAACTCAGTATACTTTACATTGGGGAGTTAGCCCAATGCAAAGGTTGTTGTGCGATTAGTAGGCCAGCAGGTGGGAGGCCAGCCTACATTGCCCACGATGCGCCACGGGGTAAATGAAACCCCCGCCGGCCGCACAACATGCACCGTGGGCATTATTATTATTATTATTATTATTATTATTATTATTATTATTATTATTATTATTATTATTATTATTATTTGTTACGTTCCCGTGATATTTTAGTGATTAAATTAAATTAATTATTTTTAATAAATTAATTTTATGCAATATAACAGAAATCGGTTACGATAAGAGAGTCGCCGTGGCTTGCGGGTAGTCAAAACAGATGATGATGCATGAGACCCGGACCACGACGATTCTCTCACAGGAAACCTGAGATGCAGCGTCAACGTTTTGTCAACTCTGTTGAATTTATTATATTTTCATAACGATTAAATAGTCAGTTTTACGAGAGAGCTCATGAAGCTCGAACCTCTGCCCTTCATAAGTAATTAATAAACGATAATTAATCCTAAATTAATTCAACCTTATTTTGGGGTGCCAATTGGCACCCCAATATTTTCACCTACACCATGGCCTGCCATAGCCCTATTAATACGCAGGGGCGAGCGCTTACTAGCAGTTCCACCTTGTCCTATAACCCTGAGCGCTCAACAGCAGTTCGGGTTTCCTTCAAGTTTCCTGCCGATTTTCCATCCATTCACCTGCTATAATGAATATAAAAATATGGAGCTGGAACCGGCATCAAAAATAAACTAAATCGCGAAAATAAAATAAAAAACAATAATTAATCGAATAATCGACGACCAGGGCCCACCGGGGGTCTATCGATACTCCAATGAGGCCAAACCTGGATAAAGTGAAATAATAAAAAATTATTTTTATTTTTAATTAATTTGGGGTAATTCCCAAAACGTAACAGTGGTGCTGTGACCAGGATGGTCTTAGATTATTCATGATTATTAAAATTGAAAACTTTGTGACCAGCGATGATCAATGATGATAAGTGAAATTTAATTTTTCAATTACAATTTTCGCAAAGGAACAATTATGATTATTTGTGAACTTAATAATTTTAAATTTTGGTGAGGTGAATTGAAACTACTATTTAAATTCATTCATAACTGAAAATATTTGTGAAATGACATTTATTAGAAAAAATAAATTAAAATTAAAAGTTAATGAAAATAAATTTATAAATCATCGAAATTTGTAAACCTGTGGTTAAACGTGAATTAAAAAAATATTATGAGACGTCGCATGTACTTTTGACTTTAAACTTTTATTAGTTTATTAGTGAACCTCAACTAGGTATTTTATATTACAAGTGTAATAAAACTGTGAAAATAAGTGAGACAATTGCTGAATATTAATACTATTATTAAATATCTAATAGTGAATTTGAATCATTAGTATATTCAGATTGAATATTATGCAATGCAGTGATGATTCGAATACTATTCAGTGCAGTGAGAATTTTAAAATTTCTTTTGGATCAGACAAACGATTGGAATCTCACCAAACGTAAGATTATTCTCATTAACAATACGTTTTAATTCACACATTAGTGACTGATTGCCGTCGGAAGATGTAAGTGCACGCAGAAGCCAATACTGTTATCCAATATGCTTAAAGATTTAATTTTGGAATACATTACTCAAGTAATTACAAGTGAAAGTATTTTAAAAGTGTTACTACGGAATTTAACTAATTTATCGCGAGTTTATATTAATATCTGCGCGATATTATTAAATTTTAAATTTTATATGTGGAAAATATTTGTTATTTTTCTAGAACTAACTATTTAACGGCTAGACAAATCACTATATAAATATTATAATTGAAAATAATTCAAAATAATGATTTGTAAATTAAAAATGTTGCTACGGACTTTAAACAATTTTTCGCGAGTATTGTGCGGAAACATTTGTTTATTTTATTGAACTCATTAACTATTTTGTGACCGTTGGACGAATTACAAAGAACATCATAGTTTTAAATAATAATTATAATTTTAGAATTTTATTATTTTGTTCAAATTAATTTTCAAAAATTCATTATTTTTATATTTGAAAATTAAAAGTGTTGCTACGGACCTTTTTTTAACTTATATCGCAAACGCATTTGTACGCGATCAGATATGATAATTTTTATTATAAAATATTTACATTATTGTAAAATTGTTGCTACGGAGTTTTAAAGGTGTTTTCGCTAGTATATTTAAATATATTACGCGATAAAAATTATTTTATTATTATTATGAGAAATAATACTGCGCGAATATTTTAGAAAATGTTTTAATTATGTTTTATTGTGTGTCAATTTACTTTTCAATGGGATCAGTCGAGATTCTCGTCGGTGATTTAGCGAAGAGTATGTCCCGGTATACTGTAAAACCAAGACGTAGTCGTTATATCACGATCAGGTCTCAAAGCTGATCTCAGTTAGTTTCAAATGAAGCATAATTAAAATATTTTTCCACCGCTGGTCTTTGTAAATGAAAATATAGATTAAAACAGAATATTTCATACTATGATTCGCGACAACACCTTTACAATTAACTTTGAAAAATTAAAATTCCGAATTTATATTTATTTAAGTTCAAATAAATGTATTGTGAACTTAATTCAAATTTATGGGAGCATCAATATGAATGCCTCCTTGAAAATGCATAGAAAATTATGCTTATAATAATGGACATTGGAATATATTGTAAATATTCGCAATGAATTATCAATGTAATGTTCCGATATCGGAGACGGAACTCCAAATGGAAAGACAAAATCGTTTACGGGATCGATTGCTTACGTTTCGGGAACAAGAATCGAGCAGATGTAGAACATTACCGGTAGTAGAATCGGAATCTATAAAATTAAAAGCCCGTCTCTCAAAGGAGACTGCGATGGGCGAAAAACAAAGTTATTTACGGGCTCGATTACTTGCATTTCGGAAGCAAGAATCAAATGAATATAGGACTCTACCTATAGAAGAATCCGAATCTAGAAAATTAAAAGCTCATCGAGCAAATGAAGTCGCGTTAGGCGAATTTCAAAAGAATTTAAATTTCAGAATTAATTTTGACAATTTGAATGGATTAAAAGAATCTTCTGATCTTGAAACTGTCGATGTTAAGGCAGTATTAGATTCAAATAAATTTGAGCAGGAAAACGTGCCACCTAAAAATGATTTAAATAGAATTTCATGTGATTTGAAGCCAATGATTGGTTTTAATTGTTTAAATAGTAACAATTCGAGTCACGCGCATGTCAATAAGGAGCTGCCTGTACTTGTTATGTCAGGAGTTCATTCGGTTCGGTCTGCTCAATGTTTATTGAGAGCCGAAAATTTAAATAACCGGGTTGACGAGCTTGTTGTTGCCGCAATCACGGAAAATAAAATTATGCCGATCCAAGCCAGTAGAGTCTTTGAGATCGGGCATACGTGTGAAAATGACCGCGTTGACTTATTGAATTTAAAAACAATTAATAATAAAGAACTACTTTACTGCTCAGTGAAGAGTAAAGTAGAAAATAATTACAGTCAATCATTGGGCTCAAAAATTAATTCGTCATCGTGGGTTGTTTCAAAAGGAAACAATCCACAAAATGATAGGCAACGTACGTTTCATAAACATTATTATAATAATGTAAACAATAAATTTAGTGGTTCTACGTTTTCAGGCTCAAATCCTATAGAATGCATATATTTTATGATATTATATATGAAGCATATAGCCGATCAATTAATAATAATTAAAAGTAGCTCGCGATTTTGTCTACAATTGTTCAAATTTAGAAAATATATCTTCAAGTTAAGATTGAAAAAACCTCCGGATAAATATAAATTATTGAAGATTAAATTTGATGATAAAAACATTGAATACTTAAAAATAGGCGCTAATCGGAACCGAAAAGGACTAGATATTACAGATTTATTTTTGATCTTATTAAATATAAAGAAATCAAAAGATTATTTAATGTTAATGTATAATATGAATTTTATTTTCTTTGAAGCGCTATTAAGTCTTTGTATACGACTTCATGAAACTGATTTAATCCGATGGTGTAATTGGGTTGACTGGACAAATTTTGAATATCACTATCGGAGCCTGACGGAAGAACACCGTAGTGTGAAAAATAGATTTTCAACATCAATCAACAACGGTGCTTCCAGCTTTACGTATGATGTCAAGTCACCTACGATCGGTTCACTCACGTGTATAAATATCAAACTTATACACGTCGAGTTATTTACTCTTATTAACTTTAAAGACTTCTACTGTTTAGCAGAAACAGTTGGAATGTCGAGTTCAACTACGTTTATCAACGCCTTAAAGGTCGTCGCCGAGTCAACGAGGAATCAAGGTTTCGATCTCGAGAAATGAAGATTAGGATACTAGTCAGCCGATCCAATCAATCACAGTTATTATATTGACCACCGAATTAAATTAGTTAAATGAAAGTACGTTATTTTTACTATTTTGTTAAAATTAATTGAAATTCATACTATAAGATGTTCAAAAAAAAAAAAAAATAGTAACCGACTTATGTCGGGAGGCATTGAAAAGTGACTTTAGATTACATAAATGACTTAAGTCATAAAAATAGTAATAATTTAAATTACTTAAACATTATATAATTATGTACAAAAGTAGCGCATCTCAGGTTTAGGTTAAAATTGAAAGCAAATAACTTCATTAAACAATTTTGATGATCAAACTTTGGTTTATATAGAGTCATTTAAACATTGAACTTGAGTTTATATAGATTCATTCATACATTCAATTTTAGTTTATATAGAGTCAACTACACATTCTATTTGGATTATATCGAGTCATGAATTTGATTTTCAGTCGTAGCGTTATTCGTTTGAAACGCTGCGACTTGCTTATGTCGGGAGGTGTTACGTTCCCGTGATATTTTAGTGATTAAATTAAATTAATTATTTTTAATAAATTAATTTTATGCAATATAACAGAAATCGGTTACGATAAGAGAGTCGCCGTGGCTTGCGGGTAGTCAAAACAGATGATGATGCATGAGACCCGGACCACGACGATTCTCTCACAGAAAACCTGAGATGCAGCGTCAACGTTTTGTCAACTCTGTTGAATTTATTATATTTTCATAACGATTAAATAGTCAGTTTTACGAGAGAGCTCATGAAGCTCGAACCTCTGCCCTTCATAAGTAATTAATAAACGATAATTAATCCTAAATTAATTCAACCTTATTTTGGGGTGCCAATTGGCACCCCAATATTTTCACCTACACCATGACCTGCCATAGCCCTATTAATACGCAGGGGCGAGCGCTTACTAGCAGTTCCACCTTGTCCTATAACCCTGAGCGCTCAACAGCAGTTCGGGTTTCCTTCAAGTTTCCTGCCGATTTTCCATCCATTCACCTGCTATAATGAATATAAAAATATGGAGCTGGAACCGGCATCAAAAATAAACTAAATCGCGAAAATAAAATAAAAAACAATAATTAATCGAATAATCGACGACCAGGGCCCACCGGGGGTCTATCGATACTCCAATGAGGCCAAACCTGGATAAAGTGAAATAATAAAAAATTATTTTTATTTTTAATTAATTTGGGGTAATTCCCAAAACGTAACATATTATTATTATTATTATTATTATTATTATTATTATTATTATTATTATTATTATTATTATTATTATTATTATTATTATTATTATTATTATTATTATTATTATTATTATTATTATTATTATTATTATTATTATTATTATTATTATTATTATTATTATTATTATTATTATTATTATTATTATTATTATTATTATTATTATTATTATTATTATTATTATTATTATTATTATTATTATTATTATTATTATTATTATTATTATTATTATTATTATTATTATTATTATTATTATTATTATTATTATTATTATTATTATTATTATTATTATTATTATTATTATTATTATTATATTATTATTATTATTATTATTATTATTATTATTATTATTATTATTATTATTATTATTATTATTATTATTATTATTATTATTATTATTATTATTATTATTATTATTATTATTATTATTATTATTATTATTATTATTATTATTATTATTATTATTATTATTATTATTATTATTATTATTATTATTATTATTATTATTATTATTATTATTATTATTATTATTATTATTATTATTATTATTATTATTATTATTATTATTATTATTATTATTATTATTATTATTATTATTATTATTATTATTATTATTATTATTATTATTATTATTATTATTATTATTATTATTATTATTATTATTATTATTATTATTATTATTATTATTATTATTATTATTATTATTATTATTATTATTATTATTATTATTATTATTATTATTATTATTATTATTATTATTATTATTATTATTATTATTATTATTATTATTATTATTATTATTATTATATTATTATTATTATTATTATTATTATTATTATTATTATTATTATTATTATTATTATTATTATTATTATTATTATTATTATTATTATTATTATTATTATTATTATTATTATTATTATTATTATTATTATTATTATTATTATTATTATTATTATTATTATTATTATTATTATTATTATTATTATTATTATTATTATTATTATTATTATTATTATTATTATTATTATTATTATTATTATTATTATTATTATTATTATTATTATTATTATTATTATTATTATTATTATTATTATTATTATTATTATTATTATTATTATTATTTCTTTTTAAGTTAAATGCTCAGGGGGTTATCCCCGGTAGTCCGACTCTACCGAGGGCCTCAACTGAGCGCCAAATCATTACTGCTGCGATGCTTCATCAACAAGATGATTAGCATGCGCAGCAGGCCAAGTTTCGTTGCCTAAGTAGACGGAGGGATCCGAGAATTACAGCCTTTTGCATCCTCGATGCCAAAAACTCAACTTGCGATGAGCAAGTTGGGATTTTAGCCAATGCAGATACAAAATTCTGTTTCATCCCTCCTAGGACGCCAACAATGAGTACGACAAGCTTGACACGGTAGCCTGGGTAAAGTTTGCCAATTTCAAACAGGAGATCCTGATATATTTCGTGTTTGTGCTCTTCTTTAACCGTGATGTTATATTCAGCTGGAGCTGAAAACTCAATAACATAAATGTTACGAGCGGTTTTATCAAAGAGCACAATATCAGGTTTATTATGATCTATTTTCCGCGTTGTTGCGAATGGCACGTTCCAATAAATACGGCAACGGTCATTCTCAACAACTTGCGGAATATCTCCTGGCAAATAAGGCAGCACTGGTGTTTTATCGATACCGTGCGTATGTCTAAGGTGGTAATAAAGTACTCGCAGAGCAGCATTGTGACGCTGGACGTATGCACTTCTTGCCAGCACAGGACATGCTGACAAGAGATGCATAAGCGTCTCAGGATGCTGTTTACACACCCTACACAATGTGTCGGGTAGCTGCATCTGGAGCACTTTTGCACGGTATTCGAGAGTGTTAATTACACCATCTTGGCAGGCAAAAATATACCCTTCAGTCTCGGACATCAGGCCAGCTGACTTAAGGAAGGAAAACGTCAGCTGTTCGGACAAGCCATGTTCACGCACGTGTTTAAAGAACACGCTGTGCATTGACTTATCCATGTGTGTACTGAGCAGTTTTTGCTGCTCAGCGTTGCTGATGACCCTCTTGAATTCCTCCTTAGGGAGTTCAATAAGAGGGTTTACTCTTCCGAGACCAAGGGATTTTGCCGCGTACTTTGCTGCCTTATATAAGAACGCTCCCTTATGCGCATTCTCATGCTGATGAACAATTTGCATAAGGAAGTCGTCTTCATCTGCTGTGAAATTGACAACTTCATATGTTAAACCCAAAACCAAACGATCGTGTAGACACTCCAAGCTCTGAAGACCTCTCCCTCCGATGTGCCGGGAAAGGTATAATCTGGCGACTGAAGACTTAGGGTGCATGCTCCGATTTATATTCATGACTTTGCGTGTCTTGATATCGAGGTCTTTAAGCTCTTTTCGGGCCCATTTAAGGACACCAAAAGAGTAAAGAAGTACCGGGACAGCCAGCATGTTTGTTGCGGAGACTTTGTTCTTTCCGGAAAGTTCTGATGACCAGATTTTCCGGAGTCTCCGCACATACTCGCTGCAGAGAGTCGTTTTTATTTTAGGAAGGTCCTGCATAGGACTTCCCTCAATACCTAGATATTTGTACGACTCTCCGGCGTCAAGATGGTCAATGACGCTCCCATCTACCAACTCGATATCTTCACGCACATCAGAGCACTTACCCTTCACCAGATTAACGACCGCGCACTTGTCCAACCCAAATGCCATGCCGACATCCCGTGTATA